>CM060706.1:84560115-84735504 GCA_030686995.1 Artemisia argyi
GTAGGGCCGTGTACAATATTCTCTAACTCTATAGGATCCTACTTCACTCCTATGTCGAGCCGTTAGAAGCTCCTAACATGGGATCATTAGAATTCTCCTACGCATTAAATACAACCAAATATCGTAGTACACCTCCGATCATGTTTCTTAAGAAGTTCAAGCAAGTTACCAATGGAAGTCTGCCAGTTTTCTTAAGTCTAACATAGAATACAATCACCCGTAACAACTATAAACAAACAATCAACCCATAATTAACATCTAGGTTTCACTACATCTAAGCAAACACAAAAGAGATCTAGCCGAGCATGTTAAATTGAAGACAAGTGTAAGATATATTCAAACAACACATAGACATATTAATTGAATTGAAAGAGTACTTATCTCAAATTGACATGAAAGGTTTCAAAGGGTTAAAACCTTTGAAAAAGCTGTGAAAATCGGCCTAGGGTTTTTCCTCAAATTTTCACCCTAATGAATGAAATTTAGAAAACTATATATAGATTTTACAGGGTGACGGCGTCAAGAAGGAAATTGTGACGCCGTCAACTCGCCGCCCATAATGAAATCGGATTGCGTAGATCTACTTTTGACGCCGTCATGTGTAAAATTGTTCTGGGCCGTCACTAATACTTAGACCATGACGGCCTTGGGTGACGTCGTCATCTCCAATGCACAAAACTCTCTGGATCGTCACGTGTATAGTCCACATCAACCTCTTGTATTACTCTTGACGCCGTCATTAAGGAGCAAGTGACGCCGTTAGGTACTGTTCCCAGCAAGGAAAATTAAGACTTTGCCATTTTCTTCACTTTTATGCTCCAAAAACGTCCAAAATGCTTCCTTTTCCAGATTTCTCTCCAAAAGTACCTAAAATGACAAAAGGAACGATTTAGGGCAATATTTGATCAAATAATCTTGACTTCGGGTTAAATGACCCCTTAAAAACGGTTCATTTTTCGCCTCATCAGATAAACTATCAAAGAGGTCTTTTAAAGGGTTATAACGTTAGGTGTAGGGATAGGATAAACACGATTTTGTTGGATAAAGGCAATATTTACTGGTGGCGAGTTAATCATCTTGGTTAATTTCATGTACAATGTGGCGTTGGTAAGCCAAGACTCGACTCGACTTAAGCTAATAAATTAAAAATAACAAAAACTTAAAACAAACATAAAGGAAACGGGATGGTAGTCCGTATGTTTTTTCTCTTTTTCTTTTTCTATATATATATATATATATATATATATATATATATATATATATATATATATATATATATATATATATATATATTGCATACACTCTTACCCTACCATCCAAAATAGTACATCGTAGGGAATTTGCATTCCCCTTACACTTGAACTTTTACATACTTTTCAATCGACTATTCTAATGACTCGAATTAAGATAATCAAAACACTTGGAGTACTTTTTAAGATTAACGCACATATGGAAGTAATATATGATGTTCTTCCCCATTACTCCATAACACAAGTACTTTACCCATGAGTCCCAATCGTCCCAAAATAATATGTACAAGATATGAATCGACTTAGCAACCATGTAACCAATTAGACAATTAACTAAGGCTTTAAACATGTAACAATAATGCACTAAAGATGAGTGCATACACGGAAGGCTAAGGCAATTTGGGTGTACATTTGGGGTGGATTGTTAACAAATTCTTCCTTTAAGTAAAATGCTTAAAGTTAGAAATGAAAAGATAGGCTCGGAGGGGTGTACTAGGGGTATCGTGTACTAAATATGAGTACAACGCAAAGATGTGGGAAAAATTAATTGACTTTACTAGTCAAGTTAATTGACTTAAATGGTCAAGTAATTATGATATGGGTTTAACACAAGGGTTATCCTAATGCCTCTTATCATGCAGTAAATCCTACTACACGAATGTAGTCTCACTAGCGGTCTCGGGATGCATCACTAACGCAAGTTCTATAATCTAAGTACTACCGGTACACTCATAAGCACAAATAATGAATGCTTTTCCTAACAAATCTAAAGGCGAACCTCACATATTTGGGTGGAAATTTTTTTTAGTGGTACGGTTTTTGTGCTAGTTATACAACTCCTATCCATGAGATGCTCATTAAGGCTAAAGCATCACTCCTAAATGTTGTAAAAAAAATAAATTTGGCGCTAAAATTGCATTAACATGTATTTCTCTTAGTTTTATTATACACCTACTATTGAACAAACAAACTCAAGCATAATTGTATTCTCTAAAGTATCATCATTTACCCTCCCCTTACACTTAAGCTGAACATTGTCCCCAATGTTCTATAAAAAGATGTAAAAGTAAATAAGGTAAAAGAATGAAAACAAATACTCCCCTGATTCGTTCGAATGTGGATAAATCGTTAACATGGTTAAATCCTCTTCCAAGAAAATGAACGTTGAAAGCTTCCCTTCCGAAATAATAAATCATCTTCTTGTCCAATATAACCTGTTAAACCTGAGAAAACAATCATGGCAACCTCGCGTAAAATCGGCGGCAATATATATATATATATATATATATATATATATATATATATATATATATATATATATATATATATATATATATATATATATATATATATATAAGGATATAATGCTTGTGGAATGAATGTTTGCAGATTTCCTGGAATTTATAAAACTAAAGAATTAACAAAAACTTTAAGACTCCGTTAGAAAAACAAAACTTGTAAAATTCCCAGAATTTTACACCTGACGCCGTCAAGTGTTACTCTTGACGTCGTCAGAGTGTTCTGATAGAAATCTCATGTTAAGTTTCCGGAGAATTTCTGGAAAAACTTATGCCTTAATTCCTGGAATTTCCTGCAAAACATCTTTATGACTCGATACAAGCATTTGACTCAAACAACTACTAATACACATGTTTATTTCATATTGTTGTGGTTCATGTCCAATTCCCGTTCTTAAAAACAAATTTAGGTTTCCCTTACACTTAGCTTTTGCGAAATACCTTTTTATGAAGTTAAGACAAACAACAAGGTAAAGTATTTTCACAATTTAGTATGAAACATGAGCCACGAACAATAAAAATAAAGCATGCATACGGAAACAAATAAAATCAAACAAACAAACAAACAAAACAAATGAAACAAATAAAACATGGGTTGCCTCCTAAGAAGCGCTTTTCTTTATTTACGAGTCTTGTAGCTAGACTCAAAGTCATGGGCTATTACGTGATCTTGCTATTGGTTCCGGTTCCTAGGTCATCTTCCAAATCTATATCGGGATCGCTTTCATAGTGCCTGTATTTTGGGTCTTCAAATTCAAAGACATCTTCCCGATATTTGGAACCAGGCTTACTGACATCCTTAAAGAACCCACATGATAAGTCAAAGTTGTTTTTACATCCTCTCCGAACATCATCATCACGTAGAATAAGTTGGGACCCTAGCTTATCAAGTTCGTCGCAATCTACTCCTTCGAAATCTTTCATCTTATACGGCGTTTGGTATGAGATTCTCCTAATTCCATCAGTGAAAGTCATGATACCGTTCCGGTTTTCGACCATTAAGTTAGTGATTTCACAAAAAGGTGCCCCGAAAACAACTTGCGACAACCTCAGGTCGATATAATCCTCAATATTGTCGACGATCGTAAAGCCCATTGTGAATGTCATATTTCCTACGAATACTTGAAATTCATAATCTCTTCCGACAACATTCTCCCCTTTATAAACCAATCCCCATCTGCAAATATTGTTGTAGTGGAACAAGGACATAACATTCTTGGTTAGGCATATGTTAATGTAGACATTATAAAAATACTTGTGACCTATCATACAAGGGATTTTGAGATTATTTGGATCACGTCGCTTTATCTTTCCCGACCTTCCACCCTGTAATTCATTTGCATCACAATCCAATGATGGTCGGTATTCATACACTTCCTCATTACCCTTACGAAAAATAACTTTCCTGACACCATTGGTAAATAGTGCACTACCGCCGTTCTCATCTAGGGTCACCCCTGTTTCATTCACAAACGGTTTTCCAAGGACGAGGTTAGTTAATGTTGGATTAATGAACGAGTCTATAACATCGATCACAATTAGATCAATGTTATAGATGAATCCTCCAATCATAACTAGTAACCTTTTTATTATTTTGACGTCATAGAGTCCTTTGCACGTAATTTGTTCAGGGAAGGCTTCGTTGTAAAGGGAGAGGGGGATTACGTTTATAGGGAGGTTAGGATCTATGTAAGTATCGGTTATGAGCTTTTTCCTAGTGGTGCAAGAAATCTTAAAAACTTTAGAGTCGCATTCCTTAATCCTATTACTACACCCTATATTAATGTCTACCACGTTTTCCTCGAGTATCCCTATAATGGATTCACCCAAAATCACTGGATTTTCCGTGTGCCCTTCTGAATTTTCTTTCGACTCCTCCCATTCGCTTGAATCTTGTGTGATGGAGTCCGAATAAGTCCGCAAGGCTCTTAGCCACATCGTGGTCTTTCTCTAAGGTCACTTTCAACTTCATGACTCTCATTCCCTGTTGGTTGTTGGCTCTGATCGGGTGTAGGAGCAATTATTGTGTTGATGGTGTTTACAAAGTGGATTGGTCCCGAGGAGTTAACATGGTCCCTAGCTTCCTTCACCTTTGGTGACAAATGTTTAAAGAGTTTACTAGGGCTTTTTATTTTCACAGGGGAGGTTGGCTGATTCATGATTGTGGCAGATTTGACTTCTTCAGCCAGAGTCGATTTACTAGCAGTGTGCTCCTTAATAGCATTTAGCAGGTTACTAACCTTGTTATTCATATCGACTTGCTGTTGTCTGAATCGGGTCTCGAGCGTGGAAAGCTGTACTTCTTGAGAAAAAAAAAGAACTTTCGTAGTGATTCTTCATAGTTTTGCTTGGGGGTGTTTTGTGGTGGGTAATGCTCGAACCATGAGAGCGAAGGAGAATCGTTGAAGGATACGCTTCGAGTTTGGTATCCTCTGAAATTTGGCTTATCCTTCCATGCATCATAGGCCTCGCCAAAGTTTCGAGGACTTTAATTAGTGGCGGGCCCTCTATCATCCACTTTATCAGCACGTGAGAATGTGAATTCCTTAAAAGCACGTTTTGGAAGTTCCATGCAATTATGAGTTTCATGAGGACCATTACACAATTTGCATGAAGAAGTGATCTTGTTCACTTGGCTTGAAGGTTTAGGAGCTTCGTAGGATTTCATGAGAAAGTTGACTTGGTCTTCAAGTTCCATGATCCTACGGTCGGGTGTGCTTGAATTGTTCGAAGGCAAAGATATTGCCTTGACCATTTTGTTCAAATCACGGGGATCATTCCAACTTTCGTTGTCATAAAGAGCAAGATCTTCTATGAGTTCCTATGATTCTTTCGCACTTAGATCACGAAGCTTGCCACTGGCCGATTGGTCAATGGTTCGCGTTGTGGAGAGATAGATATGGTCATAGAAAATTTCGACTTGGAGCCAAAGATCTATGCCATGATGAGGGACTTTTTGGAGTAAGTCCTTGAAACGAGTCCATGCTTCATAGAGAGTTTCACCTTGACGTTGTTGGAACATCAAGATATCATTTATAAGCTTAGTAGTTCTCCCCGGTGGGAAAAATTGAGCAAGGAAACGAGTTGTGAGATCATCCCAAGAGGTGATGGATCCCGCGGGTAAACGCTCAAGCCATTAACTAGCTTGGTCACGTAAAGAGAATTGGAAGAGACGCAATCGGGTCGTCTCTCGAGTTACAACATCAAGGTCTATGGAATCTACTGTTTTGAGGAAATCCTTGAGATGTTGATTAGGATCTTCGGAACGAAGTCCATGGAATGCACATCCGCTTTGCACCAACCGGATGGTGTCGGAATGCAAGGGAGACACATTGGCTCCTTGAGTGAGCTCAATGGTGTTTCGATAGCCTTGGTGGCTAGGACGGGAGTACTCTCCTAAGGTTCGGGGTCTAGGAGGTTGGTTTGGTAGTGGTGGGTTTTGTGGGTGGTTTTGTTGTGGTGGGTTGATGGGATCAAAGAGATTACCACCTTCCATGATGGCGGATGGAAAAGGTTACGAACAAAGAAACGAAGAAATGAGAAAGACTAAAGAAAACCTATAAAAATAAAATAAAAATATTACTAGAAAGGAATCTAGCAAGTAGACCTAATAAAAAGAAATTCTAACCTAGACAATAACTATTCCCCAGCAACGGCGCCAAAAACTTGATGCGTGGAATTGTGCCCTCGCAAAAGGTTTTACCTCTCAAGGGATCTTGAGAAGCTTGCAATCCCCACCAGGCTGTGTACCTGTTCGTTGTAGTATAGTATAGTGACAAGTACCGGGGGATTGATCGTTCAACTCTAGGATTAGTGTTCGCTAGGGTTAAAATTCTACTAAAGTAGGTCTAGGGGTGAGGGATGATTCTTTTGTATTTTTTATATTTTACGGAAAGCAAATAAAAATCTCGGGTTTTTAAGGAGTTGGCGGAATTAGTTGCTAGTCAACTAACCCAATTAACTAAAGATGCAATCAAAATAAAATAAACTAAACATAAACTAATTTGTGGTGTAAACAATAATGAGAGAAAATGTGTTTACTTATATTTCATTACTCCCTAGATATCTTTTACCGGTTGATTAGCTTGTTACAATTGCATGCATGATGGGTTATATTCCTTGATACTAGTCGTAGGGCCGTGTACGATCTTCCCTGACTCTATAGGCTCCAACCTCAATCCTATGTCGAGTCGACTAAAAGCTCCTAACATGCTATCCCTAGAAGTTACCTAAGCATTAAATATAACCAAATAATCGTAGTACACCTCCGATCATGTTTCTTAAGACGTTCAAGCAAGTTACCAAATGGAGATCTACCAGTTTTCTTAAGCCTAACATCAAATTCATTCATCCACAACAATTATAAACAAACCATCAACCAATAATCAACATCTAGGTTTCATTACATCTAAGCAAACACAAAAGAAACCTAGCCCAACATGTTAAAGAGAAGACAAGCGTAAGATATAATCAAACAACACATAGACATATTGAATGATTTTGTAAAGTACTTATCTTCAATTGAACATGGAAGAAACAAAGGGTTGAAACCCTTCAAAAGGCTGGAAAATTTGTCTAGGGTTTTATTCCCTCAAAGTTGCACAAAATGAATGAAAACTAGAAAACTATATATAGATTTTACAATCTAACGTCGTCAAGAGTTAAGTCTGACGCCGTCAACTCGCCGCCAAATTAAACTCGTATTGCCTAGATCCACTTATGACGCCGTCACTCTTTACAATTACTCTTGATGGCCTTGGGAATTTTGTACGTGACGCCGTCAGACCCTCTTCACAAAACATTCTGGCGCGTCACGTGTATTTGATTTATCCACCCTTTTATCAACTCATGACGCCGTCACTAATACCTTGTGACGCCGTCAAGGGCAATTTCCAGCATGCTTTTGAGACTTTGTCGTTTTCTGCACTTTTTCGCTCCAAAAACGTCCAAAATGCTTCCTTTTGTAAAATTCCTCTCAAAAGTACCTAAAATGACAAAAGGAATGATTTAGGGCAATATTTGATCAAATAATCTCGACGTTGGCCTTAAATGACCCCCGAAAAGCCGTACACTTTTTGCTTCATTAATTCACCACTAAGTACCCTGGAAGGTGTCCTCAATTTCTAGAACATGAAAGAGTAGTTTGGGCTAGACCCCAAATTTTGTATGCGTTTGTAGATCTTGTGGAGGAGGAAGAGAGAAACCTTTGAAGTGGATTTGCTTGTCGTCCACTACCACAACACAAGGGAAATCGGAATAGATGGATAAGTGAAGAGGAAGATTATGAGGAAGAGTATGAAGTGGACTCGGATCTGAAGTCTACAGCGACTAGTAGGTTTAATCCAAGTTGAATGAGAAGGAGTCGTGCTCGTAATTAGTTTTCCTTAGTTTCCATTACTTTTGTTTGAAACTGATGTTAGACTTTGATTTAATCTTCGTTTGCATGACTTCACTGGTGTGATTGAATCTTTAGACTATTAAGTTCTTCTTTAGAAGTTTCGTATTATGACAATTCTGCGTATGTTCGTTAAGTTTATAATCATCAGAATTTTGTAGAATTTTGGAAGTATTGGTGCGATTGTCCATGTACGCTATTATGATAGATCTGTTAGATTTCCGTTGCTTTCTGATAAGTTACGTTTTTTGTTCAACCTCATTTATGATGATTTGCTTTTGCTAAATCCTGAAAAGAAGAGAAGTATTGTGATGCCGCTAATTAGGTTGCTTATTCACGACTTGAGATAATGTATGGTCATCATGAATGTATATTTATATGATACAGGTATTAAGACGCCTGGCCAACGTGATAATACTTACATCATATAACGTACCCTCTTTGTGAGTATATGATATTTCGGGAAGTGTTTGAGAAGCATTAGATCTATGCTAGTTGAATTATTAGTGATAAATGAGACTTTTAGGATTCATTCTACCTATGTGTATGTTCTGCCTTCATCATTAGATATCTGGATACGTTTGAATTCTCGTCGAATGTTTATTGATCGTTGTTCATTCGTTAAGAATTTCAGAACTCATCGTAGAATCTCCTACCGTTTGATTTTCGTGCACAATCTGTTTTCTGCTAGTACTTTTGAGAAGTACTTTAGTTATCTGCTACATGTATGAAATCATTGAACTGATTTATGATCTGCTCTGGATAAGATATGAGATTATGAATTATGATAAGAAAGATATGTTTGTCTGTTGAAATCTGTTTTATACATCAAATAAGTACATTTTATTAGCATCATTTATCCTATATAATTGACTTGTTTTATATTATTTTGTATGAGAATTGGTGCCCTTATGTTACTTTAGTGATTCTCAGGTAAAAACAAGCAATAGGTGAAAGTTAATTATATTGGACGAATTATGGAGCTAAATGATCAAGATTTGTAAAGTCTACTGAAATTAAAGAGATGCGCCGTATCTCTCTCAAGAGATACGTCGCAACATCATACTTAGATGAATTCAAAGGCCATTGCCTGACTTTGAAAAATGTGCCGCATCCAATTACATCATGCGCCGTATATGAAACTTTGGTCAACGAAGAATAATCAACATGATCTACTCCAAACTACGCCGCATCTCATTTACAACATGCGGCGTATCAGCTAAAGACTTCACCGGATACTATCCAAGATGTTAAAGAACATGCGCCGCATTCACAAAGAAGTTACGCCGCATCTACGGCGGTGTACGAATATTCCAGAATTTAATAATCTTGGACCCCACGCGAAGTTAAGTAGATGCGCCGCATCTATCATCAACATGCGGCGCATCGACCCCTCAGACAGAACCTATAAATACCCCAAGACAGATACGAGTTTTGTGTACAGAAAACCCTAAGGAGACGAATTCAGTCGAAGAAGCTTCACAAGACACGCCCCAAACAAAGATCTTAGAGCCATAAGAAGGTCCTGCATGTATTTAATTCATTAAGTAGTTTTGTTTATTGTATTAGTAAGCTTTAATCCATCAGGATTGATGGGCTTGTGGCCACCATACTGCTCCCCTTAAAATTGCCTTCCCATCGGTTAAAGTTTATATGATTTATGTTTTTGGTGAATTATATTTGTGCTTTGATAACCTCTGTGTTTAGTTGAGTCTTCTGGGCTACCATACATGTTCCTCGATTGCTTATCTAGTGTCTAGAAGGTAGGATAAACATAAGTAATCATTAAGGGTTTACTCGCCGATATATAGGATCCAACGAGACATATTAGATTACGATTCTCATTTTTAAAACTAGAAATATAACCAGTGACAAGCTACTTAATTATAAGGACAGGTCTTCTTACGTGTTTCTATCATCTATCTGTGTACGGGATTGCTATTCGCTGATTCATTCTCATTAGTTTTACTTTTTATTATTTACTAAATCCGTGCCAGCCTATCAGGCTGAACACCTTTTTATTAGATTAGGATTGTAAAACTAACTTAGATATTAAAATACCGATTAAATCGACTAGATATTACGTTCCATTCTTAGTGTTCGACACTCTACTTACCACTATATGCATATTGATCGGGTACACTGCTCGTTAAGTGTGTGTGTTAGTAATAAGTCGGCTAAATATAAATGTAAAACTTGAAAAGGCTTAAACACCCTATGCTACACTGACATATCACACGCATCAAGTTTTTGGCGTCGTTGTCGGGGAATGAATTGTTAATATCTATTTATTTGATTAGTATTTTAATTAGATTCTAACGACTAACTTTGTTGTATATTAGTTTAGATTGCATTCATTGTATATTTTGCTTATTTTTCTTGTTTGTTTGTTTTCTTATTTTCTGTTTTGTGTGTTTGTTTTTCTTTATTTTTGCATATTTTTGTTTTCTGCATTGTATATTTTTCTTTATTTTTGCATATTTTTGTTTTCTGCATTGTATCATTTGCATTCTGCATATACTTTGATCGTTTCACTGCTTTGTGCAGGTTAGTGTATTTTCAGGATGATGGATGAATTTTGCATCACTATGGAAGATTACATTCTGAACCTAACCGGAAAAGTACGTTGGAATGACCAAATCTTCAATGACTGGAAGTTTTCAACAAAAGGTAAGATGAGTAAGGAACTCAGTGAAGGTAACATTGGGTGTCTTCGATTCTTTGAACTTAAATTCCCAGCCATCATTTACAATGATTCACTTAATTACAAGGAGATTCCTTCACAAGACTCATTACATAAATCTGATTATAAAAATGAATTATCTTTACCTACAACTGATTATTGCAAGGTTATGTCTGAAAAGAAATTTTTTAAGAAATGGTTTACTAAAAAGAAAGAATTTGATACATTAAAAGTTGATACAAACCCACTTTCTTACGAATTACCTAAATTTGAAAACGCCAAATTCAACAACGAAAGTTGTAATTTCAGTAATAATTTCTCAGACATAGTTCTTTGTAATATATCATCTCCAAATCATGATCTCAATTTTGATAACCTTAAAACGTCATTTATTTCTAACCATGGAATGAATTATTATTTAGTAAACAATTAGATTATGATTTGTAATAAAATGGTTATACCAATTATTCTTTATTTGAATTTATTTATACCGTATGGTATACCATTTGATCCGAAATTATCGTATAAGGAAAAGTGTTGCGGAGGCCAATGTACGTTCCATATTTAAATTGTGTTCACTGGCATAACAATACGGCGCATCTATTTAGTCGATGTGCCGTATCTCAGACCTATCTTAAACATGTTATCCGATACGACATATAATAATTCTTTCATACGCCACATCATCTACACTTCATACGAGGTAGATATTATTTTAAGATACGACGCATGACCTAGAATGATGCGCCGCATCTATAACAGTCTATATATACCACCGCTAACCAGCAACCATAACCATCTACAACTCTAAAATCCCATAAAAAAAATTCTCGATGGGCTAGACTATTTTCTTATTTATCCGGTCAATTACGCATCTAAGGTATTGTTTGCTATCTATTATTTCTCAATACTTTGATTTTATTTCTTAAATATTGAGAGACTTAAGTAGTAGAATAATTGTAAGTAATGCATTGATCTAAACTTTTAATTAGATATGTGACTAAGCAGATCGGATAGATTGATTGTGGAATAGTGATAATCGAGAGGGTTTATTTAAGTGTATTGGAAATCTTTTCAAAACCCGCTATCGGTCTGCAATACATTGGAAGATGTGTCGCATTCATTTACAACCGCGCAATATCTTCTGTTGAACGAGATACGGCGCATATACTTTATATCATGCGCCGCATCGTTTTATTGATTAACAATACTACCGCACTAAAATTTATTTTCTTTTTAGATGATTATTCGACGCATGGACACTTTGACAATGATTGCTCTTTCTAAACAATTTCCTTTGGGAATTTTGAATTACATCGTATTGGGGAACTCCTAACGTAACACCGAGCGAATCACTAGGAATTATCTACACCAATGCTGGAATAATCGTGTGCATTGAAAGCGGTTTCACCCACATTTTATGCGACTCTTAGGAAAGTCAACACGATTCTTCCAGGAACTGTTATGTGATAATTCGTGTGATTTTTATCAAATTAATTATTACAATAATATAAGTCTTGATTATACGCAGGCTTATAATAAAGAGGCATCATGCGCTGATTAATACGAAGACCTTGGAATCTAGATATTTACATTTTCTTTATCCCTGTCTTTGTATACTTATCAATTGTGTTATTAACCTCCTTTGTAATAATATTTAAATTTTCAATATATTTGGAATGTTTGTTTGATTTCTTATACAGCAAGTCTGGCATTTAATTCAGCGCCTTTTCAGGATAATCGAAAATTTTTGTTATGGAAGTTCACATTAGATTGAATGAAACTATGTGAACTGTAACTAATTTACACAAACTTTAACAGTTTGTTTGGTAACCACATGCGCCACATCTAGTAAAACAGATGCGACGCATCCTATCTTTTGTTTTATTTTATTTTATTCTGTACCAATTCCAGGCTCGATACGGCACATCTTCCTCAATAAGATGCGGCGCATCGACTGACCTGATGATTTACATTTTTATTTTTATTTTTATTTTCTAACCACTAATGAATTTCGTACAAGTATCGATCTTCTTAAACTCAGGTGTATAATTGGTGGTATTTATAGTTATTGCTGACAAATGCATAATAGAGGATCAAACCGAGCAAATCTCAGGGGAGTTTTTCGTTCTAATTCTTTTTTTATTTCCTTTGTTTATTTTAATTTTAATAAACAACGAGGGCGTTGTTTAACTTAAGTGGAGGGATGGAGAATTAGAACTTTTATTTAACTCTTACTTGTCCTTATTTTTCAAGAATATGTTTTAATTTGCACTTAATATATCAAAATTTAAAAAATTTTAGCATGTTTTTGTTTAAATCTAAGTTGCATAGCTACACACAAGACTTTATTATTATTTTTTTTAAATTGTGATTTCAAAATTCACAAATCTATAAGAGTGCCGGTGACTTGTAAACTTTAGAACTTGACTTATATACTATTCGAGACCACAATAATAAGTATTATTTTTATAATTGGAGTGACTTGTCTAAATTGGTAAAATTCTAGGATTACAGTGTCACACCCCCAAAATCGGGTCCAGCGGAAGCATACGTGTAGCTGGGGTGTAACTCAATCGGTATTACAACACTAGTACAAAAATGGTTTTCACTTCAATCATTTTGAATAAAATAGTTAAATCAAAAATATTGAATTTACATCGTTAAAAGTAGTGCAGAAGTAGGCCCTTAAAATAGTTTAAAACGGTCCCCATATAAATAATCAGAGTCTTCTATGACCATGCCATGCCCTGCCAAAACCTCCAGTAGCGTGCCATAGATTAAAACCTGAAAATACATGCTAAAGTGTCAACACGAGGTTGGTGAGTTCATAGAGTTGTTTAACAAATAAAGTTTATAGAAAGTGTTCACACAACAAAGGCATCGTAAATCCACTCAGTTACAAGTCCCGCCATAAGAGACTTGTAACCTGTGTGTTCACAACCCACTGCTAATAATTATAGTTTCTCAGGATTATATTCACCCATGGTCACGTCTGTTTTGGACCCATAGGCGGGGAACCACCATCCCAAATAGTACCTGTCACCCAACGTCGCATCTGTTTTGGACTTGGGTGGGGGGGTGTTTCCCCATAATAGTACTATCAATACCTCTCCTTTGACAGATTACGGGGTGCCATTTCCCAAAGCATAAAAGTTTAAACGTTTCAAGTATCAAGTAAGTATAACACAGTTAAGTATAACACAATCACGTATGTATAAAATCAAGTATAAGTGTTATCAAGTATAAACGTAATCAAGTATAAATGTTTTAAATATTTGTACAAGTAAAAACAAGTAGTTGAGCATGTATCTCCCCCAAAGAGTTAAAAGAGTATAAAAAGTGTAAAAGCGGGGCTATGACTCACCTGGTGCGAATAGCTACGATGACAAAAGTGGATACACAGAAATGAGGTTCGATCTCTAACCGCAACCTAATATGAATGATAGTGATCTACTTAGATCATGAAAGGATGTAATGAATGCACATGCACATGATACCTATACCACTCGTAACTTGGAAATAATTGTTATAGTCAAAGTAAAGTATTTTCCATACTTAGGAAAAATAAGTCCAACTAGGCTTATAAAAACTTGTCGTAATATATCGTATATAAAAACGTTAGTGTTATATTCCTCGTTTTGAAAACCTTAAGATATCGTCTAGTAGTCGCATAAATAAACCTTGGGTCTTATGTATTTCATTAGTTAAAAATAAACTCCTTGAATAAGAAATCTAGAAAATATATTATTTAGTACTTAGTTATATTATTTTCTAGTAGTGACTATATATATATATATATATATATATATATATATATATATATATATATATATATATATAGTTTTGACGATTTTAAAACATGCATAACTTGGTCGTTTTAATCTCATTTTACTCGTTCTTTATATCCCCGGAATCGTTTTAGTATATACTAATATATTTTCGATAGCTCGGCTCCTCTAGGTTACGTCTAACGCCTCTATTTGTCCAACGAAAATCGTCCAACAGCATGCAGTTTTTCAGAAAATAGTTTTCGTCGTTAAATTTACAAAAATCATATCTCCTTCGTTATAAACTCGTTTTAGTCCGTTCTTTCGCCAAAAGCTTCGTTTTTTAAAAGTATTTTCTAAATCTCTAGCCCAATGTTACCCGGAAATCTCTGGTTTTTCTGGGTTTGTCGATTTGGGACAGAAGGTAATTATACATGTTTAAAATCCATTTTTAATGTTCCAAACTAGTTTCTAATCCAACCAAACCACTTTCAATCACCACAAATCTAGTCTAATCTTACCATACACCTTCTTAGGGTGTCATGGGTTCCTAAACATCATAAATCAAGTGGATCTAACAAGGATCTAACTATAATCAATTTCTAGGGATCAAAAGTTATATATATATATATATATATATATATATATATATATATATATATATATATATATATATATATATATATATATAAATGAGTGGTATAACGAACATATGCATGTAGATCTTGAATGGAAATCATATGATGATAAAAATAACATGAAGAAATTATGAACAAGAGTTTGACAACTTACAAGAAAGATTTGAGATGATATGGATGAAAAAGTATAAGAAACCTAGGGATTTTTACCACCAAACCCCAACTAGATATTGATTAGGACATGATTAAACACTTGGATCTTGAAAGTTTATGGTTTCTTCCTTGTGTCTTGCCTTGGTCGATCCACCCCAAGAGAGAAAGAAAAGGAATTGTTGCTAGTTGTTTTGATGTGTTAAGTGGAGAAAATAGGGTAAAGTGAAGTATATATATAGTAGTAGATATTTAGTTTAGGGACAAGATCCACAATTTGTGGAGGAGGCATGGGGGGGGGGGGGGGGCGGCATTTTCAAAGGGGGGAAGAAAAATGTGAGATTTTGTGTAAGAAAGTGGGTAAATAATGTGTTATTATGTATATATTAATAGTTTTAGGGTATACCGGGTACCGATTTAACTAAAAATAAATTGTAACGAGATAAAATAAAATATAATGAAGTTGTAAAAATTGTAAAATAATATTCTTGATGAGAATCGGAAGTTAAAATAATGATCGGGTTGAAATATCGCAAACCGACGGAGTTTTAAGCTTTGACCGGAAAACGTAACAGTTGATTTGAAAACACCGGGTAAATTAATAATATAATTTTTATATTATTATTATGAGTATAAAAATGTGTTAGGACCATAGTTGGGATTATCGGATCAATTATTCATAGTAATAGTTTATAGGATAACGTTTATTAGGTAAAATAACCGTGTGTATACAGAAATGACGCAACTCACGCATAAACGACAAATTTTCTCCGGAGGTGAATAGTGTTTTATGAATAGTAAAATTTTCAAACGCTTCTCAGAATATCAAACTGACCCCGAAAAAGATGAATAGTAAAATGATGAATAGTGATCGATGAATAGTAACCGATGAATAGTAAATGTGAAAGTTCGGGAAAAGACCAGAATTTACGAGTTGTGACAGTCTCTACCCCTTAAGGGAACTTCGTCCCGAAGTTCAGTTAACGTTGGTCTCCGAAGTGTTATAAAGGTGAAGATTCATGAGATGAAATGACCAGTTGACGTGCTTCTAGGCGACGGTTCACGAGGTGAGGAAAAGTATAAGCGTTCTGACAACGAGGGTATACACACACATAAATGAAGCATTTGGAAATTGAGTTGAGGATTCAATCCAGACAGAATTTTATTATAACCATTCTCAGTGTTGCAAAATTCATTTCTGAGTCGGATATAGGTAGTCAACCTATGTCCCACTATCCCGGGTTGAATATAGGTGACTAGTCTATATTCCACCGAGGTTCCATGAATTTTGAAATACTCAGCCCAGTTATACTAAGACTATGTCCTTCACAAATACCAAGACGTTCAGAAAGACTAAGGCAGGTGACCAAACTCGAGGTCAAATGATGAAACTATGCTAGGAAAAACATAACGCGATGACATATATGATACATGAACATGCTTATATGAAAGACAATTATAGTAATCAACTAGAATAAGTGAATATAATATACCAGATAATGAGACACAAATCTCATCACCTAAGTCAGCAACAAACCACAATGAGGCTTCGGCTTGGCAGGCAGGCACGTGACGGTCATAGGGTTAAGTTTTCGTAAAAGTAGTTATAGTCTAGGTTTTAAAAACACTTAGTTCGCTATAGCCAAAGCACTGATACCAATCTGTCACACCCCCAAAATCGGGTCCAGCGGAAGCATACGTGTAGCTGGGGTGTAACTCAATCGGTATTACAACACTAGTACAAAAATGGTTTTCATTTCAATCATTTAGAATAAAATAGTTAAATCAAAAATATTGAATTTACATCGTTAAAAGTAGTGCAGAAGTAGGCCCTTAAAATAGTTTAAAACGGTCCCCATATAAATAATCAGAGTCTTCTATGACCATGCCATGCTCTGCCAAAACCTCCAGTAGCGTGCCATAGATTAAAACCTGAAAATACATGCTAAAGTGTCAACACGAGGTTGGTGAGTTCATAGAGTTGTTTAACAAATAAAGTTTATAGAAAGTGTTCACACAGCAAAGGCATCGTAAATCCACTCAGTTACAAGTCCCGCCATAAGAGACTTGTAACCTGTGTGTTCACAACCCACTGCTAATAATTATAGTTTCTCAGGATTATATTCACCCATGATCACGCCTGTTTTGGACCCATAGGCGGGGAACCACCATCCCAAATAGTACCTGTCACCCAACGTCGCATCTGTTTTGGACTTGGGTGGGGGGTGTTTCCCCATAATAGTACTATCAATACCTCTCCTTTGACAGATTACTGGGTGCCATTTCCCAAAGCATAAAAGTTTAGACGTTTCAAGTATCAAGTAAGTATGACACAGTTAAGTATAACACAATCACGTATGTATAAAATCAAGTATAAGTGTTATCAAGTATAAACGTAATCAAGTATAAATGTTTTAAATATTTGTACAAGTAAAAACAAGTAGTTGAGCATGTATCTCCCCCAAAGAGTTAAAAGAGTATAAAAAGTGTAAAAGCGGGGCTATGACTCACCTGGTGCGAATAGCTACGATGACAAAAGTGGATACACAGAAATAATGTTCGATCTCTAACCGCAACCTAATATGAATGATAGTGATCTACTTAGATCATGAAAGGATGTAATGAATGCACATGCACATGATACCTATACCACTCGTAACTTGGAAATAATTGTTATAGTCAAAGTAAAGTATTTTCCATACTTAGGAAAAATAAGTCCAACTAGGCTTATAAAAACTTGTCGTAATATATCGTATATAAAAACGTTAGTGTTATATTCCTCGTTTTGAAAACCTTAAGATATCGTCTAGTAGTCGCATAAATAAACCTTGGGTCTTATGTATTTCATTAGTTAAAAATAAACTCCTTGAATAAGAAATCTAGAAAATATATTATTTAGTACTTAGTTATATTATTTTCTAGTAGTGACTATATATATATATATATATATATATATATATATATATATATATATATATATATATATATATATATATATTTATATATATAGTTTTGACGATTTTAAAACATGCATAACTTGGTCGTTTTAATCTCATTTTACTCGTTCTTTATATCCCCGGAATCGTTTTAGTATATACTAATATATTTTCGATAGCTCGGCTCCTCTAGGTTACGTCTAACGCCTCTATTTGTCCAACGAAAATCGTCCAACAGCATGCAGTTTTTCAGAAAATAGTTTTCGTCGTTAAATTTACAAAAATCATATCTCCTTCGTTATAAACTCGTTTTAGTCCGTTCTTTCGCCAAAAGCTTCGTTTTTAAAAGTATTTTCTAAATCTCTAGCCCAATGTTACCCGGAAATCTCTGATTTTTCTGGGTTTGTCGATTTGGGACAGAAGGTAATTATACATGTTTAAAATCCATTTTTAATGTTCCAAACTAGTTTCTAATCCAACCAAACCACTTTCAATCACCACAAATCTAGTCTAATCTTACCATACACCTTCTTAGGGTGTCATGGGTTCCTAAACATCATAAATCAAGTGGATCTAACAAGGATCTAACTATAATCAATTTCTAGGGATCAAAAGTTATATATATATATATATATATATATATATATATAAATGAGTGGTATAACTAACATATGCATGTAGATCTTGAATGAAAATCATATGATGATAAAAATAACATGAAGAAATTATGAACAAAAGTTTGACAACTTACAAGAAAGATTTGAGATGATATGGATGAAAAAGTATAAGAAAACTAGGGATTTTTACCACCAAACCCCAACTAGATATTGATTAGGACATGATTAAACACTTGGATCTTGAAAGTTTATGGTTTCTTCCTTGTGTCTTGCCTTGGTCGATCCACCCCAAGAGAGAAAGAAAATGAATTGTTGCTAGTTGTTTTGATGTGTTAAGTGGAGAAAATGGGGTAAAGTGAAGTATATATATGGTAGTAGATATTTAGTTTAGGGACAAGATCCACAATTTGTGGAGGAGGCATAGGGGGGGGGGGGGGGCGGCATTTTCAAAGGGGGGAAGAAAAATGTGAGATTTTGTGTAAGAAAGTGGGTAAATAATGTGTTATTATGTATATATTAATAGTTTTAGGGTATACCGGGTACCGAGTTAACTAAAAATAAATTGTAACGAGATAAAATAAAATATAATGAAGTTGTAAAAATTGTAAAATAATATTCCTGATGAGAATCGGAAGTTAAAATAATGATCGGGTTGAAATATCGCAAACCGACGGAGTTTTAAGCTTTGACCGGAAAACGTAACAGTTGATTTGAAAACACCGGGTAAATTAATAATATAATTTTTATATTATTATTATGAGTATAAAAATGTGTTAGGACCATAGTTGGGATTATCGGATCAATTATTCATAGTAATAGTTTATAGGATAACGTTTATTAGGTAAAATAACCGTGCGTATACAGAAATGACGCAACTCACGCATAAACGACAAATTTTCTCCGGAGGTGAATAGTGTTTTATGAATAGTAAAATTTTCAAACGCTTCTCAGAATATCAAACTGACCCCGAAAAAGATGAATAGTAAAATGATGAATAGTGATCGATGAATAGTAACCGATGAATAGTAAATGTGAAAGTTCGGGAAAAGACCAGAATTTACGAGTTGTGACATACAGCAAAAAGCCTTTATATGTTTTGTGATATTAACTAACTACATTGGTTAGTTAATCCCCGTATAAACCCTTGTTTACTCTTATTTTTAGAGTAAGATACCCCTAGAAAAACACATAGAGCCATTCCTTTAGGATTTTTTACACCTTATTACTACATTTCGTTACTCCTTACACCTTAGCTACCCTGTAGATTTAAGTCCGTGGTTAGATGATTTGGCAAAGTGTGTTTCCTTGCGTTACATGTGTTCGTGTGCGTAAATTCATTATCTTTGGTTAGGTCGGGAAATTGCACAATGCAATGGAGTGAAAGTACATATTGTATATTTTTAGTCAGTTTTTTGTGTGTTTACTACTTTCACTATTACATTATGTCTGAAAGTCTGAAAAGTAAGGAAAAATTATCCAGATTTATTGTCGGACAGTTAAACGATTAGATTTGCTTTTATTAATAATATATTTTGTTTCTAATTGATTAAGTGTTTGGCCGTACAATTATGATAAAACGAATAAGTGCTTAAATGTAAAAATATCCTATCGAGGATACATTTTCATTATGTTTATTCTAAAGGTTTACTTGAGGACAAGTAAAGTTCAAGTGGGGGGGTATTTGATGATATCAAATAAGTACATTTTATTAGCATCATTTATCCTATTTAATTGACTTGTTTTATATTATTTTGTATGAGAATTGGTGCCCTTATGTTTACTTTAATGATTCTCAGGTAAAAACAAGCAATAGGTGAAAGTTAATGATATTGGAGGAATTATGGAGCTAAATGATCAAGATTTGTAAAGTCTACTGAAATTCAAGAGATGCACCGTATCTCTCTCAACAGATACGTTGCAACATCATACTTAGATGAATTCAAAGACCATTTCCTGACTTTGAAGAATGTGCCGCATCCTGCGCCATATATGAAACTTTGGTCAACGAAGAATAATCAACTTGATCTATTCCAAAATACGCCGTATCTCATTTACAACATACGGCGTATTAGCTAAAGACTTTACCGGATACTATCCAAGATGTTAAAGAACATGCGCTGCATTAAGAAAGAAGTTACGCCGCATCTAAGGCGGTGTACGAATATTCCAGAATTTAATAATCTTGGACCCCGCGCGAAGTTAAGTACATGCGCCACATCTATCATCAACATGCGCCGCATCAACCCCTCAGACAGAACATATAAATACCCCAAGACAGAAACGAGTTTTGTGTACAGAAAACCCTAAGGAGACGAATTCAGTCGAAGAAGCTTCACAAGACACGCCCCAAACAAAGATCTTAGAGCCGTAAGAAGGTCCTGCATGTATTTAATTCATTAAGTAGTTCTGTTTATTGTATTAGTAAGCTTTAATCCATCAGGATTGATGGGCTTGTGGCCACCACACTACTCCCTTAAAATTGCTTTCCATCGGTTAAAGTTTATACGATTGATATTTTTGGTCAATTATATTTGTGCTTTGATAACCTCTGTGTTTAGTAGAGTCATCTGGGCTACCATACATGTTCTTCGCCTGCTTATCTAGTGTCTAGAAGGTAGGATAAACATAAGTAATCATTAAGGGTTTACTCGCCGATATATAGGGTCCAACGAGACAGATTAGATAATGATACTCATCATATAAAACTAGCAATATAACAAGTGACAAGCTACTTAATTATAAGGACAGGTTTTCTTACGTTTTTCTATTATCTATCTTTGTACGTGATTTCTATTCGCTGATTCGTTCTCATTAGTTTTACTTTTTATTATTAACTAAATTCGTGCTAGCCTCTCAGGCTGAACCCCTTTTTACTAGATTAGATTGTAAAACTAATTTAGATATTAAAATACTGATTAAATCGACTAGATATTACGTTTCATTCTTAGTGTTCGACACTCGACTTACCACTATATGCATATTGATCGGGTACACAGCTCGTTAAGTTTGTGTGTTAGTAATAAGTCGGCTAAATATAAATGTAAAACTTGAAAAGGCTTAAACACCCTATGCTACACTGACATATCACACGCATCAAGGTTGTTCTGAATTGAGGTTACCTCGGTAACTGAAAGATTTCGCGTTTGTTTCATTCTCATAATTTCTGCGATTTGATTCGTTCCGTCTGCTCTGTCTATTCAATTTTCGTGGACGAAATTTTTTTAGAGGGGAAGAAGTTGTAATACCTAAAAATTCTAAACATGCAAAATTACCAAAATACCCATAAGTTTAAAATTTTGCATTAACACTTATATAATACCAAATAAATCCTGGAAATTTGGAACTTGGCAACATATGATCATTATTTTGTAAAAGTAAAAATAATTCATGCATATAATTTAATTAGGCCGATTATATATATATATATTAAATTAAAGAAATAAATCACAAATACATTAGGAAACTTGTATAATATCTTGAATTGACCTTATCACATAATATTGCAGCCAAGATAAGTATTCCATCACTATATATATTGATCACACATTTTATTTTTTTATAAACTCTAAATTGATTAAAAAAAACCGAAACCCTAAAATCCCATATTAACGACACAAAGTTTCTGAGGCTTCCAAGTAATTTTATTGGACGTGTTTCAAGCAGAAGAAGGTGGGAAAAATAGTGGCTAAGGTTGTGGTACTCTAACTCGAAGGCTGGGATTTTTAGTTCGAATAGTATTAGTCCGAGAAGTGTTAAATTGGTTCTTGCGTTTGATTCCTTCAAGGGTAATTTTTAATCACTCTTTTCATCCGTTTGATTTATAATACACATAAATAAAATAGCCATGCATGTTATTTTGATCGTATGAATTAAAAGGAAATCAAAACCCTAAAAACTAAATAAAAACCTAATCGGCTTACATAGAATTTTGTATGCTTCGATCTGAATTCTTGTACATCTAATATATATTATTCGACCTAAAAAAATTAGATTTAATGTGTTCGAAGCTTGGAAGTTTGTTTTGGGATTAATTTGTTAAGTCGAACTAAAAAGAAAATAAAAGGGTAATCGTATGAACTAGGGTTAGGGTTTTGATAATTTTTGGTGTGATTAATGATGTTTAAGGTTGTTTTTATGAGGGTGTAATGATTTGGAAATTAGGGTTAGGGTTTATGGATTTATTTTGCAACCGAATGGATTTTTAAAATATAAGGGTGCGTTTGTAAATTATTAAACATGAAGGTTAATTCTGGAAATCATAAAAATACATGGGGAACCTGTATAAAATAAGTCTAGGGGTGTATTGTGTAAATTTGATAATTAAAAGGTTTAATTAGTAAATTTAAATGTATAATGATTAAATTGTAATTAATTAAACTAGAGGGTTTGCTTTGGAAATTATATAAGTATAAGGATGATTCATATAAATTAGTAATAAGGGTAGTATATGTATTCTTGAAACTATAAGGATTAAATATGTTAATATTAAATATTTATGGATTGAATTAATTAAATAAACTCAAGGATTAATTTTGTAACTTTATAAAATGGAAGGATTAATTTGTTAATGTTGGTGATTTAAGGATTAATATGGATAAAATATGAATTGGTGATATTTACACTTTGAACCTTGAATGTTGACATAATTACATATTAAACCCTAAATTATGGAAAGTTAACATATTAAACCCTAAACTATTATAATTGTCTAAATAAATCCTAATTCCATAATAATGATTTATTTAAAGACTTAACCTAATTTTAATGTAAAAAATTTCTAATATTAGAAACTTACTAATTCTGAAAATCTGCTAAAAATGGAAAGTTACTAAAAATGGAAGAAGACTTAATATGTAATAAGAGTAAAGTAAACTAATGAGCAAGCTATTAATGAATAATACATCATGTGTAGATTCTGAAAAAGGATATTATTTCCTCATTTGATCTTTCTACATATGTCAGCTTTGCTTTTGATCGAAGTACGGATATTCTGACCTTACTCTTAAGGTTTCTTTTGTGATTACAACCTGTGATATGAACCTTTGATGTGAACATTCTGTTTTGAACCTTTGCTATGATAAACCTTGCCTTTTGAACTTTCTGATATGATAACTATGTTTTAAGCCTTTATTTATAAACCTTTTGTTACCTAAGCTTCACTAGGCATGGGGGTTCCATGTCCGTGTCAGAGATGCACCTTTGACATGACTCTAGGGCAGTAGAGTGATGTTCTGCCACGTCCCTTTGGTTGGGTTGTACATATATGATGTTATATGTTTTAGGTAGGGCGTATGGATGCATCCTAGATCTGTTATCTGTTATCTGTTATTATCTGGTGAATGTGGCTGTGTGTGCAATATACGTCCTTAACAATTCTGGGAGCTAGTTACTCAATTTATGTTGCCTTATATGTGATTATGATATGATTATGATATGTTTCTGAGCTCATGGTATATTCTGACTCTGTTTATACAAGTGATTGTATAAATTCCTTGTCTAACCTATACACTACATTTACCAACTATTCGTTATGCCTAATTATGAATTCCCATACTTTGTATCTCAGCATTGATATTTCAGTTTATTTTGTTATATGTCCGCTCACTTGGCTTTTTAAGCTCAGCCGCATTTCTTTTTGCCACGGCAGGTATTCAAGATAGCTTTTGGGATAGCTTTCTGGGATTGAGAGTAGAGCTAAGTGAATATTTGACCATAGTCATTTAGATTAAAGTAATTTATGTAAGACTTCCACTTTCGTTTAGTTATATATGTTCTGATCTGAAACCATATTATTGTGACATCTTTTCCCTTGTCGGGTTGGGGTGTTCACTTATTATTTATACTTATTATTTGGATATATACTTTGATTTCATTATATTTTGTATCCAGGTCACGTAGGAGCTAAAGAGATGCGGAAATTAGAATGAACGTGCAAAAGATACACATTTATAGTATGTTGAAGGAAGTTACGGCGTAACTCAAACTCTCTATTACGTCGTAGCTAGGAACTCAACCATGAAGTCAGCTCAAATCAAGAACTACAGCGTAACCACAACCCTTAGTTACACCGTAGCTATATCATGACTTAGAATTTTCTGAAGATGGGGACTACGTCGTAACCACTTATGGAGTTACAGCGTAG
The DNA here is from genome assembly GCA_030686995.1 of Artemisia argyi. Lineage (NCBI taxonomy): Eukaryota > Viridiplantae > Streptophyta > Magnoliopsida > Asterales > Asteraceae > Artemisia > Artemisia argyi. Next base: position 84,584,995 of record CM060706.1, read on the forward strand.
TAATGACACCGAGAGTGATCAACGATCCAAGATATGAGCTACAGCGTAGCACACTTAAAGACTACGACGTAGAAGAAACCCTAATTGGAGTTACGACGTAGCTAACTTTGCCAACTACACCGTAACTATTGCTAATGGATAAGATCATTCTACGATTATACTAGCTACGCCGTAACACATTATTGAGTATGCCGTAGCTAGTGTCGGGCCTATAAATACAACCCTAATTTCTGCATTTTGACAACAACTTTATCACCACCAAAATCAGAGATGGTTAGGAGCCTTTCGGAGGCCATTCTACAGCAACATACGGAGCCATTCCAAGGGAGAAATGACGCCTACAACACCATAAGTTTTAGCATTTCATTATTTAATTTACATTTAAAATTCATGTCTTGTATAAACATTTCTTCGAGTGTTATTATTAATATGATCGGCTAAGTACCTCTGGTGCTAGCCTAGTTATGATTCTTATATTGTTTTGATTATGTTTTCGTACTTTTCATAATGCTTTTACATGTGTGCATGCTTATTTTATCATAGATCCTTTTGTTGCGGTAGTTTAAAAGACCCGGTTATACTTGGTAGTTGGTATGCCAGGAGAATTGACCATAGGACCCTGGCGTAGTTGAGTTGCGAGGATATGGTTGGGATGACAACTGACCATTTACCTTGTGTGAAAATTGACCATAGGACCACTTTCCGGGTTGAATAAACTTAAGTAATTGGAGCACGGTATAAGATCCGAGAGGCCGGATGATTGGTCCTAAACGGTCAACTAAGTTTACCAAGGGATGGTCAACCAAGTCAAACGTCAAAAACCAACTAACAAAGGAGTTTAGGGAATCCTCGGGTCGTTATGTCCCGACGAGGCGTGCAATTGTATTTGTGAACGTTTAAAATGATCGGGTGATTAATCAGGAAGGTCAGGAATTTGATTATTATGATTACACTATGAGATTATGATTGAAAATGACTTAGAAACACTTTATTAACAATTACTGATTATCAGATTACCTAAAAACGTGATTTAACCTAAAAACGCGCGTTTGAGTTTAAAATAAACACGAACGCGCAAATGAAAAAGTGAAACGGGAGTAAACAAAGTCCTACGAATGTGTAAATTATATTTTTACAATCCTAATGATGTGAGAATATTTTTGGAAAATTAAAATTATTTTTACAACTATTTAATTAATTACTATTAATTAATTACTAATTATTAATTATCTTTTAATTAACTAAATTATCCTAAATTACAAATAATTATGAAATTTAACTAGAAAAATGAAAATTAAATTTAGAAAAATCTAAAATATTATATAACTAATTTTAAAACAGAAAAACTATTTTTCATACTTTTTAATTAATTAAAACTAATTATTTAATTAATTTAAATTAAACTAAATTATAAAAAATACTAAATGATCAAGGAAAATTCTGAAAAAATTACTAAAAATCTATTATGAGTACAGAAGCTTAGGAAAAATTTAAAAACAGATGTTGCTTATGAATAAGTAGAAAATAAGCCAAAAGGGCTTAAATAGAAGCTATCACTTTTTATTTTATTTTTTTTTATCTTTTTCTAATTTTTCTTTTACACAACTAATTTACTACTAATATTAAGCACTTTTTACAAAGGAACTTTGATTGGAATTGGAAAATAAGTGGTTTGAGAGACAGGTTAAAAAGGTTCCAACAGGCCAAGTGCAACCCTTGGTAGGGCCCACAGAGGTGCACAAAGGTCCTAGGGGGGTTGATCCAATAAACCACCCTGGGTGGCTTCTCAGAGAGCTGAGGCACAAGGCTTGAAGCTCCAATATGAGCTTATGGAGAGCTTGTGAAATGAGGGGCATACACTGAGTGATGTGATCACTCAATCAGTTGGCAAAGACTCTAATATACTCAATAAGCTTAAAACAAAGTTATAAGTGGGTAAGCTCAGTCTAGGATGCAAGCAAACAACACTACATCAACAATTCTTAGAACAAAAATCAAAAAGGCATGCTATTAACAAGCTCAATAACTGAGTGTAACTTTAGAAACAGTAAGGGTCCAAGATCTATTTAGGAGATACAATAAGCTAAGCAATTAAGTAACTGAGAACAAACTAAAAATTCAAATGGCAAGTTAAACCAAGTGACTATTAAAAGAAACAAGAATTATCCAGAAAGCTCAGGGAATGAGCATGATATGCTTAAAAAGGCAAATGGGTCAAAATCCAAATTGTGGGTGTAGGGCAGATTGCAGGCCTAAGGGGTGTAATTTGAGCTTATGCAGAAGCTAAATAAAAAATCACAAAAATGAGGTGATTACAGATTTTTGTAGCTTAGATGGGACACTTTTAACTTCTGAAAATTTCAAGAACCAATTTCAAGCACAAAATTCAATAATATTCCCCCAAGTTCTGACTTTTTTTTCCTGAAACTCACAATTTGACTTTTCATGATTTCATACTCAGTTGACTTTCATGAGATTTCAATGATCCTAGATGACTAATGTTGTTGTATTTAGTGATGATGGAACTAATTTAAGCCATATAAACTCCTACTAAGCCTAATGCAATGGGCACACAACTGAGAAAACACAACAGTTAAAGGAAATGAGGAATGAAGATAAATTTTGACTTTTTAACTAAACCTACTGAATTTATGCTACCACTATCCTAATATGACCTAGTAAGTTTTATCTAAACTATTTTTAGAACCTGGAAGTCAAAGGAGCACAGGGTGCAAAGTTATCCCAAACACCCCTAACTAGCACACTGATTTGAATGGTACACAGCAAATCAAGGGTTTACACAAGGAAACTGAGGTACTGACTCAAACTAGGTTAAAATGGACTCACAACAGCAGAAGTAAACTATATCAATCAATAAACAACTACTCCAACTCCAAATGGCAGATAAAATAAAAGATGGAAATTCTTACAAGAGGTCCAAAGTTTAAGCAGAAGTAAACCAGAACTCAAATTAACATCCTATAGCTCCCATGAGCTCTAAACCACATCCATCCATGCTTCTTCCTTCTGTATCACCAATCTGTCATTTTCTACTTATCTTTGATTTTTCTTTTCTATTTTTCTCTTTTTCTTATTTAATCTCTTTTTTTTTTTTTTTCCTTTTTAATCACTCAGACTCATGGTGAGTTTGAGAGGCCTTAGAATAACAACAAAAACTTGGAGCAGGATTTAAGCAAGTTTAAAAATGCTTTTGAGAAACTACAAATAACTTGGAATTTGAAGAAACTAGATTACTTGTATTAATATAAAAGAGGTTTACAAATTACACTACTTGACTGAAATTGAAAATTACATTTAGAAAACTACTTGCTGCATTAGAAAATTACATAAAAAAAACTACATGCCTTCACAGGCTTACATTGACTTTTATAAATACTAAAAAAAAAGAAAGAAACTTGAACCAGGGGCCTTTGTCTCCATTTTGCACTCTGTCTTGTGCCTTTTGTGTTGTCTTTGTCCCCTGGGAGCAATTCCTAGCCATTTGATTGGCCTAAGCTTTATCTCAGCCCTAGACTCGTTTTTATGCCCTGTGGAGGATGGGGGAGGTAATAATTTGTGTTTGGGGTTGACTTTGTGGAGTGGTGTAGGGTGGCTGAGGTAGGAGGGGAGGGGACAAACATGTTGGAGTTGTAGAGGTGATTGGAGGCTGGGTGTTGTTTGGCTATGGCGGCAAAAAGAGGGGAAGGGATGGGTTGACTTTGTTGTTTGACCCGTCCTGTTTTATTAATAAAAACGTGGGTGGGCTGGGTAAACATGGGCTTGGTTTGTGTGGGATGGTATAGGGTGTAAGGTGGGCTTGGGGTAGTTTTGTGTTTGGATTTGGTTTTAAGTATTACAAAGGGTCTGTTTGATAACAAGTGCACAAGGACCAAAATTGTAATAATCTGAATTTCAAGGACCAATCTTGCCATCCAACCAAAGTATTCTAAGGGACCATATTTGCCACATTCCAAAATCATAAGGGCTACAAAATATATTTTTCACCTCAAAATTCTCAGGGACTGATTTTGTCAATTTCCAAACTGCAGGGACCAAATATGTCATTTTCCAAAAGTTTTCACCTAAGGATTAAATTTGATAATATTTGACTTTTAAATGCCTTAGGTTGACTTTTCTTTCAAAACACATGCTCAGGGACTAGTTTTGTAAATTTTTGAAAGTTGGGGGACTGAAACTGCCAATTGTGCAAACTTTGTTCGTTTTTCATTGTTTTTACTCATTTTGCATCTGAAACGTGTAAATTACAATCCCTGAGATATTTTTAGTATTTTGATGCATTTCTGAGTGTTTTCGGATGTTTTGGCAGTTTAAATACGACAAAAATGATGAGTGTTTGAGCACTCATCAATCCCCCATACTAAACTATTGCTAGTCCCTAGCAATCTTTTTGGAAAACTTGATGGATTTGAAACTCTTTACCAAAATCCATCACTTCTGGAGTAGCCAGATGTTTCAATTCAAGTAAGAACTATGGTCCACCTGATAACCATGTGATTTTGAGCAAACCACCAGCTTTCAACGGGTTTGATTTGTCTTTACCAGAAGTCGTTTGCTTCTAGACTAGCCAACTCTTGATGGACACATTCGACATCTTGGTGAGCTGATTACCAATTATGGTTTTTCCACTGCCTTTACCACAAGCTATAATCTTGCGGGCTAGCCAACTCATTCACTTTTTTGGATATGGCGAGTTGAGATACCATACAATTTTGGGCAAATTGCAAGCCGTCAACGGATTTGATATATCTTTACCAAGAGCCGTTTGCTCCTGGATTAGCCAATCCTTTTGTCGTTTAGACACGGCGGACTGATAACCACAAAAATTTTGAAATAAAGTGAAATTTTTTTAAAAATTTTAGGCCAAAAACGGGGATTCTAGAGGATATAATGTAATAAAATTCGCTAGAATTTTCCCGTCCCCCACACTTATAACTGAATATTGTCCTCAATATTTAAAGTCCCGGCTATTATGCCGAATCCTTGAACGTAAGAAGATAATATTAAAAGCTATCTGTGGGAACGTCGTTTTGTAATTTTTCACTTTATTTATATGTACATACAATCACACATTTTTTTTTCAAAGATATATACATTGAAAACAGCTGCAGGGGACGGCCACTCCCCCACACTAGGGTGTTAGAAAATAGAAAGAAATCAGATACATGGGTGAAAACCCATGTTTATGCTACTGTTTTTGTTTATCGAGTCGCTAGCTTGACTCGATCCCCGAATTCAATTGTCCTTGGGGAAAGTTTGGAGATCCGGGACAACCATGGATGGTATGTCCTCTCCAAAGTAATGTTTCAGACGATGCCCATTCACTTTGAAATTAGGATCGTCATTTTGAGATAATTCGACGGTGCCATAAGGATAAACCTTTGCGATAGTGAATGGACCGGTCCATCGGGTTTTGAGCTTTCCCGAGAAGATCTTGAGTCTAGAGTTGAAAAGAAGGACTCAATCACCAACGTTGAAATCGCGGTTCTTGATTTTTGAGTCATGAATCTTCTTTGTCTTTTCCTTATAGATCAAAGAGTTCTCGTAAGCTTGATCACGAAGTTCATTTAATTCATTCAGTTGAACTTTCTGATGATCAACGGCAGTTTTGAGGTCAAAATTTGCATGCTTGAGGGCCCAATAGGCTTTAGGCTCAAGCTCGATCGGAAGATGGCACGTTTTCCCGTACACAAGCTTGTATGGCGTACACCCGATAGGTGTTTTGTAAGTTGTACGGAAAGCCCAAAGTGCATCATCTAATTTATCCGACCACGATGCACGATTCTCACCTACAGTTCTTTCCAATATTCTCTTAATGCCTCGATTGGAAACTTCTACTTGTCCACTTGTTTGAGGGTGGTACGCGGTAGAGAGACGGTGAGTTACACCATACTTTTGCATGACTTTATCGAATTTGTCATTGCAGAAATGCGTACCACGATCACTAATTATAGCACGTGGAGTTCCAAATCGAGCAAAAAGAGCTTTCAAGAATTTTACAACAACTCGGGCATCATTTGTAGGTAAAGCTTTCGCTTCAACCCATTTTGACAAATAGTCAACAGCCACGAGTATGTACTTATTTCCATGAGATGATGGAAATGGCCCCATAAAGTCTATGCCCCACACGTCAAAGATTTCACAAACTTGAATTGCATTTTGAGGCATTTCATTCTTTTGTGAAATATTCCTGTGACGTTGACAAGCGTCACAGGATTTGACTAATTCCTGGGCATCCTTGTAGATCGTGGGCCAGTAGAAACCGGAATTAAACACCTTTTTGGCGGTGTAGTTTGGATTATGGTGGCCCCCCGTGGGACCAGCATGGCAAGCCTTGAGAATCTCAGTGGCTTCTTGAGCATAAACACACCACCGGATGACTTGATCCTCACAAATTTTAAACAGGTAGGGGTCGTCCCAGAAGTAATGTTTTACATCTTTGAAGAATTTATTCTTTTGTTGGGACGACATCCCTTTCACCACAAAATTACCCGCATGGTAGTTTGCGAAATCGGCAAACCACGGGGTAATGGAATCTCCACGAAAGGTAACCGCATTGAGTGTCTCGAGAGGGAAGGTTTCATTAATTTCTTTCCTCTCGAAGACATCTTGATGGGGGTTTTCCAATCGGGAGAGATGATCAGCAGCTAGGTTCTCAGCTCCTTTTTTATCACGAATGATGATATCAAATTCTTGCAGGAGGAGAACCCAACGGAGTAGTCTCGGCTTTGCATCTTGTTTTGCAAAGAGGTACTTCAAAGCCGAGTGATCCGTATACACTATGCTCTTAGTCAATATCAAGTATGGCCGGAATTTTTCAATGGCATACACCACAGCTAATAATTCTTTTTCAGTGGTGGTGTAATGACTTTGAGCCTCGGTCATAGTTTTGCTGGCATAGTGTATAGGCTGAAAGTGTTTTGTTTTGCGTTGCCCCAAGACTACCCCAATTGCATAATCACTCGCATCGCACATGAGTTCAAAGGGCAAGTCCCAATCGGGGGCAACAAGAATCAGTGCCTCAGTAAGCTTTTTCTTTAATGTTTCAAAAGCTTCGATGCACTCGGGGCAGAAGATAAAAGGAGCATCCTTCTCGAGGAGATGGGTCATAGGCCGGGCGATTTTGGAAAAATCTTGAATAACCTACGATAGAAACCGACATGACCCAAAAAGCTCCTAATACCTTTGACGGTAGTGGGATGAGGTAATTTTGCAATGACATCAACTTTGGCTTTGTCAACCTCAATCCCATTCTTTGAAATTTTATGGCCGAGGACAATGCCCTCTTTGACCATAAAGTGGCTTTTCTCCCAATTTAGACATAACCTTGTGTCTTCACAACGTTTAAGCATGTTGTCTAAATGGGAGAGACATGTTTGGAACGAATCCCCAATGACCGAAAAATCGTCCATAAAGACCTCCATAGTTTTCCCGTTCATGTCAGAAAATATGGCCATCATACATCTTTGAAACGTGCCCGGAGCATTATATAAGCCAAATGGCATACGTTTATAAGCAAAAGTTCCATAGGGGCACGTGAAAGTGGTCTTTTCTTGATCTTGCGGATCAATGGGAATCTTAAAGTAACCCGAGAAACCATCGAGGAAGCAATAGTACTCATTCCCCGCTAATCTCTCGAGCATCTGATCCATAAAGGGCAGCGGAAAATGGTCTTTACGGGTGGCGTCATTTAACTTGCGATAGTCAATGCAGACACGCCACCCCGTAACCAAACGAGTTGGAATCAACTCATTTTCCTCATTTGTGACAACAGTAATGCCACCCTTTTTTGGAACACCATGTATTGAGCTAACCCAAGGACTGTCCGAGATACGGTAAATCAATCCGGCATCAAGAAGTTTTAAAACTTCTTGTTTGATAACCTCATGAATTTTTGGATTCACCCTTCTGTGTTGTTGGACTGCTGGTTTGAAGTCATCCTCCATTAAAATCTTGTGGGTACAAAATTCAGGGTCAATGCCCTTGATGTCGGAGAGTCGCCAAGCAATTGCTTGTTTATGTGACTTCAGAACCTTTATTAGAGCAGCCTTTTCCTCAACACTTTAATCTTTAGCAATTATGACGGGTAATTTATCATCACCCTCCAGAAATGCATATTCAAGATGAGGCGGCAAGTCCTTAAGCTCAACCTCAGGAAAATCATCAGTTTTCTCAACATATTTGATTTCCTGATTATGAAGTTTTTGTGGTAGAACAGGAAGAGGAGAGGGATCTTCGTTTAACAATTTCTCAAGGAGAATAATATCCCTCTCGTGGTCAATCTCTTGGTTATCGATTCCATCGGGAATCGAATCACTTTTGTGAAAGAACTCAATCTCTTCTAAGATGAAGTCACTTCCCTCAAACAGAGTGAGGGAAGGAGAAGAATTGGCAATGATGGGATGAGAAGAATGAGTGAAGTTTTCACACGAAGAATTATCATTGAAACCTAAAACCTCTTGAGCGTACTCCTCAGCAGCTACATCAATGACATCTATTCGGTTTACCGATTCAGAGTCATAATTAGAGGAGTACCTCGATGTTTGATCAAGGTTAAAGGTGATTGCTTCAGTTCCAACACGCAATGTGATCTCTTGCTCAAATACATCGATGAGAGCACGCCCAGTTCTAAGGAATCCCCTTCCAAGAATGAGAGGGACCCTTGAATCGGCATCAAAGTCAACAATCACAAAATCTGCTGGAAAATGGAATTTTCCCACTTTAACGAACACGTCCTCGGCTATGCCAAGGGGACGAGAGATCGATCGATCGGAAAGCTCTAAAGTCATGCACGTGGGAGTGAGTTCGGGAAGAGATAGTTTCTTCCACACAGAATATGGCATCAGGTTAATGCTAGCACCTAGATCGGCCAAGGCGAAGCATTCAACCATCCCCGGAAAAATACAAGGAATGAGAAATTTTCCGGGGTCTCCAAGCTTTTCGGGAAGCTTTTTCAAGAGAACTGCTGAGCAGTGCTCATTCAACGGAGTTCTAGCCATCTCAAAGAGTTTTTCCTTATTACTTAACAGATTCTTGATTGTTGATGCAAACTTGGGCATCAAGAGAATAGCATCCGCGAAGCTAATGTCAAAATGCAAATCTTGAAAGATTTGGAAAAATTTATCCATTTGGTGACTAGCCTTTTCGCGGAGCTTTTGCTCATTCAAGCGTGATGGGTAAGGAATAGAAGTTTTGGATTTAGGGTTCTCAACTGGAGTCTCAGGTGGTTCAAAGACAACTCCAGGCTTGCATCTGGTTTCTGGAATAACCTGAGGTTGGACGTGTGCGGTACTTCGTGAGCTAGGAGTTTGTACCTTGTCCGTTGTCACCTCAGGTTCATGTTTCACTACCTTTGGAGGAGAGGAAGAAGAGGTAGTAGGAATCGCGGGTTCATCATAAGAAGCACCACTTCTAGTTGTGATCGCCTTAGCATCGCCCCTCGGGTTAGCGATCGTGTTGCTCGGAAGTGTTCCTGAGCCCGAGGGTTGTTCATTTAAAGACTTCTTAATTTCAGAAATCTGGCTAACCAACAACTTGTTCATCTCTTCTTGGGACTTCATGAATTGTTTTAACAACTCGTCAGATGAAGGCCTAGTTGGAACAATGGCTTGATTTTGGTTATTAAAATTTTGAGCACGATTGTTCTGATTGGGGCCTTGATTTTGAAAATTACCCTGATTAGGGTTGTTGTTTCCCTGAAAATACCCGGGGTTGTAATTACCCTGACCTTGGTTTCGATTAATGTTTCCTTGATTTTGGAAACCTTGATTTTGGAAACCTTGGTTTTGATTTTGAAAACCGTGACCCGGATGGAAGTTACCTTGGTTTTGAAAACCTTGGTTCATTCTATTTTGATTCTGGTTACGGTTTTGGACATTCTGATTTTGATTAAAACCAGGAGGTCCAGGATAATGATTAGGACGGTAGTTCGGGTCCATAGGAGGGCGGTATTGATCGCCTCCTTGATTAGATGACCCGACTACAGCATGAGCTTCAAACGGAGAAGCATCAGTAGCTGTGCAATTGTAGTAGGCATGCGGCCCACCACAAGTTACACAGACTTCCAATTTTTTAACCTCAGCAGGTGGAGGATGTTGTGGAAAAGATACTTTCTTTTGCTGGGCGAGAACCAAAGCTTGAATAGCCTCAGTAAGCTTGTCAATCTTAGCACCGGTGCTAGACTGACTCACAGGAGATGAAGTGGAAGGACCCGCACTAATTTGGGAAACAACCGGCTTGCTTCGTGTAGAGCGGACCTTGGACTTGTTCTCGATGATTGCTAAGGCTTCTTTGGTGGTTCTACTCAAAAAGTTACCTCCCGCGAAGGCATTGAGAGAATCCTGATCAACTTGGCTCACGCCATTGTAGAAAGTATCGAGTTGCATCAACTCGGAGAAACCATGATGTGGACACTTGCGAAGTAATTCTTTGAAACGGTCCCACGCTTCACCAAATGATTCATCATATTTTTGAGTGAACTTGGTGATTTCATTTTTAAGACTCGTGGTCTTTGAAGGTGGGAAGAATTCATTCACAAACTTTTTTACCAAGTCTTCCCATGTCTCAATAGATCTAGGGGGTTGTTTCTCAAGCCAAATCCGGGCTTGACCCTCGAGGGAGAATGGGAAGAGAAGAAACTTGATTACTTCACATGGGACATTTTTGTACTTGATGGTTGATGTGATTTTATTGAACCATCGAATGTGAGCATGAGGATCGTCCATCTCAAAACCGTAAAATTGACTTGAGGTTACAAAATTAAGTAACCCGGTTTTGAGCTCAAAACTATCAGCCACGATGGCTGGAACAACAATAGCGTCTCTGTAACCCTCGATGGGTGCTTAGAGAAGCTCACACATAGGGCGGTCTTCCGCCATGGTGACAGAAGGAGAGGAAACAGTACGGATCTCGGATCCGACTGTTGGTGTTGAATGTCTATGATGTCTTCTAGGAATTCTTACAAGCTCACGTAATGGGCTAGTAGACCTAGAAGAGCGAGTGCGCATGCACTAGGGATAAAAACCAATCAAAACAAAGTCGAGGCAAAACCACAGTGAACTTAAACCAATAATCACAAGTAAGTGGCTTCTTTAAGAAAGGTACACCACCTACAGGGATACAAAGGCAAGTTTTAATCTTTCGTTTGGGAACTTATTATGTTCACACCCCCAGTTAGTAGGTGTTCTGTCTTGGTTTTCGACGGTTTATTTTTATGTAATTATTATTCACAAGAAAAGACGAATGTTTTTGGGTTTTTGTGTATGGGTGAAAAAACTTTTGGACAATATTTTTGGTATCGTTTCGTTTACCAAAATCGTATTTCTTTAAGAATCACCTTAAAAGAAACCCGATATAGAAAACGTAACGATTTATTTTGTTTGTTTTTGATTTTTTTGGTGTTGTTAACACTTTAGGAAAAGTGTTAATGATGTTTTTGTTTTATGATTAAGATTTACAAAAAGTGGTGGAGTTTATACAATGATGTGTGAAAAATCACTAATCTCTAAAAAACATGTGCAGATACGCAGCAGCCTCCCCGGCAGCGGCGCCAAATTTTGATTGGTCCTAAACGGTCAACTAAGTTTACCAAGGGATGGTCAACCAAGTCAAACGTCAAAAACCAACTAACCAAGGAGTTTAGGGAATCCCCGGGTCGTTATGTCCCGACGAGGCGTGCAATTGTATTTGTGAACGTTTAAAATGATCGGGTGATTAATCAGGAAGGTCAGGAATTTGATTATTATGATTACACTATGAGATTATGATTCAAAATGACTTAGAAACACTTTATTAACAATTACTGATTATCAGATTACCTAAAAACGTGATTTAACCTAAAAACACGCGTTTGAGTTTAAAATAAACGCAAATGCGCAAATGAAAAAGTGAAACGGGAGTAAACAAAGTCCTAAGAATGTGTAAATTATATTTTTACAATCCTAATGATGAGAGAAAATTTTTGGAAAATTAAAATTATTTTTACAGCTATTTAATTAATTACTATTAATTAATTACTAATTATTAATTACTTTTTAATTAACTAAATTATCCTAAATTACAAATAATTATGAAATTTAACTAGAAAAATGAAAATTAAATTTAGAAAAATCTGAAATATTATAAAACTAATTTTAAAACAGAAAAACTATTTTTCCTACTTTTTAATTAATTATTACTAATTAAAACTAATTATTTAATTAATTTAAATTAAACTAAATTATAAAAAATACTAAATGATCAAGGAAAAATCTGAAAAAATTACTAAAAATCTATTATAAGTACAGAAGCCTAGGAAAAATTTAAAAACAGATGTTGCTTATGAATAAGTAGAAAATAAGCCAAAAGGGCTTAAATAGAAGCTATCACTTTTTATTTTTTTATCTTTTTCTAATTTTTCTTTTACACAACTAATTTACTACTAATATTAAGCACTTTTTACAAAGGAACTTTGATTGGAATTGGAAAATAAGTGGTTTAAGTGACAAAAAGCTTAAAAGCTTGTGATATGAGCTTATTGGGACTTTTTGGACTTAAGGAAACTATACAAAAAGCTAGACTAGTGTTCCATAATGATAAATAAGCTATGACAGTTGATAATAACTTGAAATAAGCAAGAAGAAAGTGGATAAGAACTCTGGATAAGCCACAAAACTCAAATAAGCACTCTCAAATGGCCACAGGTTAAACAGGTTCCAACAGGCCAAGTGCAGCCTTTGTAGGGCCCACAGAGGTGCACAAAGGTCCTAGGGGGGTTGATCCAATAAACCACCCTGGGTGGCTTCTCAGAAAGCTGAGGCACAAGGCTTGAAGCTCAAATATGAGCTTATGGAGGGCTTGTGAAATGAGGGGCATACACTGAGTGATGTGATCACTCAATGAGTTGGCAAAGACTCTAATCTACTCAATAAGCTTAAAACAAAGTTATAAGTGGGTAAGCTCAGTCTAGGATGCAAGCAAACAACACTACATCAACAATTCTTAGAACAAAAATAAAAAAAGGCATGCAATTAACAAGCTCAGTCTGAGTGTAACTTCAGAAACCGTAAGGGTCCAAGATCTATTTAGGAGATACAATAAGCTAAGCAATTAAGTAACTGAGAACAAACTAAAAATTCAAATGGCAAGTTAAACCAAGTGACTATTAAAAGAAACAAGAATTATCCAAAAAGCTCAGGGAATGAGCATGATATGCTCAAAAAGGCAAATGGGTCAAAATCCAAATTGTGGGTGCAGGGCAGATTGCAGGCCTAAGGGGTGTACTTTGAGCTTATGCAGAAGCTAAATAAAATATCACAAAAATGAGGTGATTACAGATTTTTGTAGCTTAGATGGGACACTTTTAACTTCTGAAAATTTAAAGAACCAATTTCAAGCACAAAATTCAATAATATTCCCCCAAGTTCTGACTTTTTTTTTTTTTCTGAAACTCACAATTTGACTTTTCATGATTTCATACTCAGTTGACTTTCATGAGATTTCAATGATCCTAGATGACTAATGTTGTTGTATTTAGTGATGATGGAACTAATTTAAGCCATATAAACTTCTACTAAGCCTAATGCAATGGGCACACAACTGAGAAAACACAACAGTTAAAGGAAATGAGGAATGAAGATAAATTTTGACTTTTTAACTAAACCTACTGAATTTATGCTACCACTATCCTAATATGACCTAATAAGTTTTATCTAAACTATTTTTAGAACCTGGAAGTCAAAGGAGCACAGGGTGCAAAGTTATCCCAAGCACCCCTAACTAGCACACTGATTTGAATGCTACACAGCAAATCAAGGGTTTACACAAGGAAACTGAGGTACTGACTCAAACTAGGTTAAAATGGACTCACAACAGCAGAAGTAAACTATATCAATCAATAAACAACTACTCCAACTCCAAATGGCAGATAAAATAAAAGATGGAAATTCTTACAAGAGGTCCAAAGTTTAAGTAGAAGTAAACCAGAACTCAAATTAACATCCTATAGCTCTCATGAGCTCTAAACCACATCCATCCATGCTTCTTCCTTCTGTATCAGCAATTTGTCATTTTCTACTTATCTTTGATTTTTCTTTTCTATTTTTCTCTTTTTCTTATTTAATCTCTTTTTTTTTTGTTTTCTTTTTAATCACTCAGACTCATGGTGAGTTTGAGAGGCCTTAGAATAACAACAACAACTTGGAGCAGGATTTAAGCAAGTTTAAAAATGCTTTTGAGAAACTACAAATAACTCGGAATTTGAAGAAACTAGATTACTTGTATTAATATAAAAGAGGTTTACAAATTACACTACTTGACTGAAATTGAAAATTACATTTAGAAAACTACTTGCTGCATTAGAAAATTACATAAAAAAAACTACATGCCTTCACAGGCTTACATTGACTTTTATAAATACGAAAAAAAAATAAATAAAAAATAAAAAAATAAAAAACTTGAACCAGGGTCCTTTGTCTCCATTTTGCACTCTGTCTTGTGCCTTTTGTGTTGTCTTTGTCCCCTGGGAGCAATTCCTAGCCATTTGATTGGCCTAAGCTTTATCTCAGCCATAGACTCATTTTTATGCCTTGTGGAGGATGTGGGAGGTAATAATTTGTGTTTGGGGTTGACTTTGTGGAGTGGTGTAGGTTGGCTGAGGTAGGAGAGGAGGGGAGGGGACAAACATGTTGGAGTTGCAGAGGTGATTGGAGGTTGGGTGTTGTTTGACTATGGCGGCAAAAAGAGGGGAAGGGATGGGTTAACTTTGTTGATTGACCCGTCCTGTTTTATTAATAAAAACGTGGGTGGGCTGGGTAAACATGGGCTTTGTTTGTGTGGGCTGGTAAAGGGTGTAAGGTGGGCTTGGGGTAGTTTTGTGTTTGGATTAGTTTGGATTTGGTTTTAAGTATTACAAAGGGTCCATTTGATAACAAGTGCACAAGGACCAAAATTGTAATAATCTGAATTTCAAGGACCAATCTTGCCATCCATCCAAAGTATTCTAAGGGACCATATTTGCCACATTCCAAAATCATAAGGGCCATAAAATATATTTTTCACCTCAAAATTCTCAGGGACTGATTTTGTCAATTTCCAAACTGCAGGGACCAAATATGTCATTTTCCAAAAGTTTTCACCTAAGGATTAAATTTGATAATATTTGACTTTTAAATGCCTTAGGTTGACTTTTCTTTCAAAACACATGTTCAGGGACTAGTTTTGTAAATTTTTGAAAGTTGGGGGACTGAAACTGCCAATTGTGCAAACTTTGTTCGTTTTTCATTGTTTTTACTCATTTTGCATCTGAAACGTGTAAATTACAATCCCTGGGATATTTTTAGTATTTTGATGCATTTCTGAGTGTTTTCGGATGTTTTGGCAGTTTAAATACGACAAAAATGATGAGTGTTTGAGCACTCATCACCGGACCATACAAAGATAAGTCTAGCATGTAGTGGCGCTTAATGACTCAAACCCGTCTACCGTACCCTGGCTTACGACAGAGGGTAGTGCCTTTGGTTCCCGACAGGATTCGAGGGAGATAGGCTAGGGAACTTGACCATATGAACCTAGTGATATATGTCCTCCCCACCTGAAGCATTAGATTAGTTTCATGGAGAACATAATCGTAAGCAATATAGGATGACTAGCTAGGCTAGTACACTTTTCTCCCACTGCTCACAACCTTAATCTACTTTCTATTATTTTATTTTCTGTTTTATTTCATTTCTGTTAATTAATCAATTCAATCTTAAAAACCAGTTTAATAGTGACACTAGACTTAAATAGGATCCAAACCATATAGCTTTTGGGACGACCTCGGTTTTACCAATTACTAGTCTACACGTGACCGGATTCAATGTCCGTTAGTGCAAATAGGTAGACCTTAGGTAATTGATCAATTATAAATTTAAGACCTGGTTAGTAAAACCTGCATCAAGTTTTTGGCGCTGCTGCCGGGAGCTATAATAGGATTTTTATTTAAGTTTTTAATTTTTAAATTTTGTTTTGTTTTTTTTCATATTTTGTTTAAGTTTCCGATAACATGGAAGTTATCGATATTAATACATTGACACTTGAAGAGTACCTTGCTATGACCAGAGACGAGCAAAGGTCGGGCCTTGTTAGGCCGGTTATTGGAGCAAATGTACGGTTTGAGATATAAGATCAGTTTATGAGAGAGTTGCGCGAAAAGCTCTTTTCAGGAAATAAAAATGAAGACGCATACGAGCATGTTGAACATGTCTTGTACATCACCAGCCTCTTCAACATCCCGAGAGTTTCACATGACACTGTTATGCTAAGGGTGTTTCCTATGACACTCATTGGAGCTGCAAGAAGATGGGTTGATCGGTTGCCTGGTGGAACCATCAATACGTAGAACCTCCTCAAAAAAATATTCATTCAACGTTATTGCCCTCCTTCTAAGATGGCAAAGCAATTGGAGGAGATTCACAATTTCATACAGGAAGCTGATGAAACATTGTACCAAGCTTGGGATAGGTACAATGATCTCTTGTATAGGTGCCCGACACATGACTTGAACAAGCAACAAGAAGTCAACATCTTTTACAAGGTCATTAACGTCGCAACAAGACAAATGCTCGATTCCCAGGGACCCATCCCAGGGATGACACTTGTTCAAGCCCTTGACTCTATTCAAGACATGGCTGATCACTCACAGAAGTAGCACGAGAGAGGAAACACCAGAAGCACAGGTGGAAGTCTGGAAGGTATGAATGCTTAAACCAACAAACTTGAGAATCTGATGAGGTGAAAAGTGTTACGCTTTTAGGGGGTCATTTAAGCCCTAAGTCGCGATTATTTGATCAAATATTGCCTCAAATCGTTCCTTTTGTCATTTTAGGTACTTTGGAGAAGAAATCTGGAAAAAGAAGCACTTTGGATGTTTTGGAGCGAAAAGTGAAGAAAACAGCAAAGTCTCCAAAATCAAGCTGGAAATAGTACCTGACGATGTCAAGCATTACAAGTGACGGCGTCATGTATTGGCAAAGAGGTGGATATAAAGTTTACACGAGAGGCGCCAGAATGTTTTTGGGACTTAAAGAGTGACGGCGTCATGCTTTGGGACACCTAGGCCGTCAAGAGTAAATTACAAGGTGACGGCCAAGTGATGATTAACAAGTGACGGTGTCAGATCTGGATCTAGGCAATCCGAGAAGAGTATTGGCGGCTAGTTGACGGCGTCACATGTACAACATGACACCGTCAGATGTGTAATCTCTATATATAGTTTTCTAATTTTCATTCATTAGAGAGAGAACTTTTGGAGGAACTTTACCACAAACCCTAGGTCGAATTTTCACCTTCTTGTAAGGGTTTCAAACCCTTCTTTCATCCATGTTTGAATAAAGATAAGTCTTCCAATAATCATTCAATATGTCTATGTGTTGTTTGATTCTATCTTATGCTTGTCTTTACTTTAACATGCTAGGCTAGGTTTGTCTGTGTTTGCGTAGATGTAATGAAACCTAGCTATTGATTGTTGGTTGATTGTTGTTATTAGTTGTTGTGGATGAAAGATTTTGATATTAGGCTTAAGAAAACTGGCTAATCTCCAATTGGTAACTTGCTTGAACATCTTAAGAAACATGAATCGGAAGTGTACTACGATTTTAATGGTTGTATTTAATGCATGAGTGACTACTAAGGATGCCATGTTAGGAGCTAGTTGTCGGCTCGATATAGGAAGAGGTAGAAGCTTGTAGAGTTGGGGAAGATTGTACACGGACCCACGAATAGTATTAAGGAATATAACCCGTCATCCACGCAATTGTAACAAATTAGTCAATTAATGAAAGATAGCTAGGGAGTAGTGAAATCTAAGTAAACACGTTTCTCTCATTATTGTTTTTCTCAACATTTACTTTCTTGTTATTTTATTTTTATTGCATTTGTAGTTAATTAGGTTAGTTGACTAGCAACTAATTCCACCCACTCTTCCATTACCCGAGATTTTTACTTGTTTTCCATAAACCATAAAAATATAAAAAGAATCATCCCTCACCTCTAGACCTAGTTTAATTAAGTTTTGATCCTAACGAACATTATTCCCCAAGTAGAACGATCAATCCCCCGGTACTTGCCACTACACTATATTACTTCAGTCAGGTACACTGCCTGGTGGAGATTGCAAGCTTCTCGAGATCCCTCGAGAGGTAAAACCTTTTGCGTAGGCGCAATCCCACGCATCAAGTTTTTGGCGCCGCTGCCGGGGAATAGTTATTGTTTAGGTTGAAATTTCTTTTTATTAGGTCTACTTGCTAGATTCCTTTCTAGTAAGATTTTTATTTTATTTTAATAGGTTTTCTTTAGTTTATCTTATTTATTCGTTCCTTTGTTCGTAACAATTACCATCCGCCATCATGGAAGGAGGTAATATCTTTGAACCTGTCAACCCACTACAACAAAACCCACCACAACCAAACCAACCTCCTAGACCCCGCACTTTAGGAGAGTACTCCCGTCCTAGCCACCAAGGCTATCGAAACACCATTGAGCTCACTTAAGGAGCCAATGTGTCTCCCTTGCGATCCGACACCATCCGGTTGGTGCAAAGCAGATGTGCATTCCATGGACTTCGTTCCGAAGATCCTAATCAACATCTCAAGGATTCCTCAAAATCGTAGATTCCATAGACCTTGATGTTGAAACTCGAGAGACGACCCGATTGCGTCTCTTCCAATTCTCTCTACGTGACCAAGCTAGTCAATGGCTTGAGCGTTTACCCACGGGATCCATCACCTCTTGGGATGATCTCACCACTCGTTTCCTTGCTCAATTTTTCCCACCGGGGAGAACCACCAAGCAAAGAAATGACATCTTGATGTTCCAACAACGTGAAGGTGAAACTCTTTATGAAGCATGGACTCGTTTCAAGGACTTACTCCAAAAAGTCCCTCATCAAGGTATAGATCTTTGGCTCCAAGTCCAAATCTTTTATGACCATATCAATCTCTCCACGAGGCAAACCAGTGACCAAGCGGCCGGTGGCAAGCTACGTGATCGAAGTGCGGAATAATCATGGGAACTCATAGAAGATCTTGCTCTCTATGACAACGAAAGTTGGAATGATCCCCGTGATTTGAACAAAACGGTCAAGGCAATATCTTTGCCTTCGAACAATTCAAGCACTCCCGACTGTAGGATCATGGAACTTGAAGACCAAGTCAAGTTTCTCATGAAATCCTATGAACTTCCTAAACCTTCAAGCCAAGTGAACAAAATCACTTCTTCATGTGAATTATGTAGTGGTCCCCACGACACTCGTGATTGCATGGAACTCCCCGAACAAGCTTTTGCGGATTACGCATCCTCGCGTACCGACGGAGCGGGAGACAAGTGGTACACTTTCAAACCCGAGCCAAACCCTTACGGTGATTCATACAACCCCTCTTGGAAAAATCACCTAAACTTTAGGTGGAAACAAAGCCAAAATGCACCCCAAAACAATTCTTCCACTCCACCTAATCATTACCAATCAAACGGTCCACCCCTTAACCGTACTTTCAACAACAATCCTTCCAACAACTATGGTAGTACCAATAATTTTGAAGGATTGATGTCTAACTTTATGGCATCTTAAGAAGCTCGTTTAGCAAAGTTTGAAGCCGATTTCAAACAAAAACAATGTGAGATGACAAATAAGATTGACACATTGTTGAAAGTCCTCAATGACCGAGAAATGGGACCACTCCCTAGCAACACGGTCAAGAATCCAAAACTAAATGTTAACGCCATATCATCGGTTTCGTCTCCTAATTCTTGTCCACAATACTATTCGGTCAATGCCATGAGCACGTATTTCAAGCAAACCCAAATTTTTCAAAAGGACCAATTGAATAAAACATCCATCATTAAACCGGTCAATAGCATAGTTGAAACACCTCCTACACAAAACCTTGGCGATGAATTTAAGGAACTTCACCTTGAGCGCCCAGTCATTGATGTCTTAGCCCGTGCCCCCTACTACAATGCCCTCTTAGAAAAATATGAAGAAAGACTTAAGTTGGGTAAAAATATGACCGCTTTCGTTCAAAACAAACTACCTAAGAAACTAGATGATCCAGGTATATTTGTTTTACCTTGTAGGATAGGGAACTCCGAAGCTTTCGACACACTAGCCGATCTAGGATCAAGTCTCAACTTGATTCCTTTATCCCTTTTCACCACACTTAAGCTAGGGAAGTTAGAAGAGACGGAAGTGATTATTGGTCTAGCGGATGAAAGTGTTGCCCACCCGGTAGGAATGATCAAAGATATAGTAGTTCAAGTAGGACGATTAACTATCTTAGCAAATTTTCATGTCCTTGATATGGTTAGTGACACTACATGACCATTGCTAGTAGGAAGAGGATTTTTAGCGACCGCTAGTGCCATGATTGATTGTAAGGTATCTAAGATAGCGGTAGGAGAAGGTGAAACTTGGTCGGTCTACGATGTTTAGAAGCATAGCTACGATAATGAGAATGAACCAACACCTCATTGGGTAGACATGAATAGAAGACCATCTAGATATGGACCTTGGATCAATGGAGACTTCATAGGACCTCAACGCCAATTTTATTTAGAGGAAGAGTTCATAAACCGAACACATTCAGTGGAGCAACTCATAGCTAGGGATGAGGAATTAAACCCCTTTTAGGATCCTTTAGTCTTTAGGAAAATGATTGAATTCCTAGGAGTGATGCCTATAAACTTAGGGATGAACAAATGGAAAAGGGAAGGTGATAAATGTAAATGGAATTGGGACAAGCCACCTAAGGAAGGCGACGGATCATGGCATATGAAGATGATTCTATATGATCCGTATGGAGAGAAGTTTGAAAAGTCATACCAAACTAAGAGAACCGATAGGAAACTACACGCTAAGTTCGACCCTAAGGACGTCCTCGATGAGGAACTCACTCATATAACGTAGCTCGTGACTGTGAGTCAAGCTACAAGACTCGTAAATAAAGAAAAGCGCTTCTTGGGAGGCAACCCAAGCTTTCTTTGTTTGTTTGTTTGTTTGATTTTATTTGTTTACGTATGCATGTTTTATTTTTATTGTTTGTGGCTCATGTTTCAAAGTAAATTGTGAAAATGCTTTATTTTGTTTTTAACTTCGTCTTGATTACATATAAAGGTATTTTGCAAAAGATAAGTGTAAGGGAAATCTAAATTTGTATCTAAGAATGAAATTGAACATGAATCACAACAATATTAAACGAATGTGCATATTCGTATTTGTTTGAGTCAAATGCTTATACCGAGTCATAATGATGTTTTGCAGGATTTCCAGGAATTAAGGCATGAGTTTTTCTAGAAATTTTCCGGAAACTTAACATGAAATTTCTGCAGGTCACTTCTGACGACGTCAGTATTATAACTTGACGGCGTCAAGTGTAAAATTCTGGAAATTTTGCAAGTTTTGTTTTTCTGCCAGAGCCATAGAGTTTTTATTAAATCTTTAGTTTTATAAACTCCAGGAAATATGCAAATATTCATTCCACAAGCATTATATCTTAATTTGCTTTCTAGGATTTTATTATGTATAGAGTTTACCACCGATTTTATGCGAGGTTTGCCATGATTGTTTTCTCAGGTTTAACAGGTTATATTGGACAAGCAGATGATTTATATTTCTGGAGGGAAGCTTTCAACGTTCATTTTCTTGGAGGAGGATCTAACCATGTTATAACATTATCCACACCGAATGAATCATGGGAGTATTTGTTTCATACTTTTACCTTCATTACTTTTACATCCTTTTTATTGAACATTGGGGACAATGTTCAGCCTAAGTGTAAGGGGAGGGTAAATGATGATACCTTAGAGAATGCAATTGCACTTGATTTGTGTTTGTTCAATAGTAGGTGTGTAATAAAACTAAGAGAAACACTTGTTAGGGTAATTTTAGCGCCAAATTTAAATTTTTTTACAACATATAGGAGTGAAGCTTTAGCCTTAATAAGCGTCTCATGGATAGGAGTTGTATGAAAAGCACAAAAACCGTACCACTCAAAATTTTCCACCCCAAATGTGTGAGGTTCGCCCCTAGAATTGTTAGGAAAAGATGCTTGTGAGTGTACCGGTAGTACTTAGATTCTAGAACTTGTGATAGTGATGCATCCCGAGACCGCTAGTGAGACTACATTCGTGTAGTAGGAATTACTACATGATAAGAGGCATTAGGATAACCCTTGTGTTAAACCCGTATCATAATTACTTGACCAATAAAGTCAATACACTTGACTAGTAAAGTCAATTAGTTTTCCCACACCTTTGCGATGTACTCATTTTTAGTACACGATACCCCTAGTACACTCCTCCGAGCCTATCTTTTTCGTTTCTAACTTTAAGCATTTTACTTAAAGGAAGAATTTGTTTAGAATCCACCCCAAATGTACACCCAAATCGCCTTAGCCTTCCTTGTATGCACTCATCTTTAGTGCATTATTGTTACGTTTTTAAACCCTTAGTTAATTGTCTAATTGATTACATGGTTGCTAAGTCGAGTCATATCCTGTACATATTGTTTTGGGATGATTGGGACTCATGGGTAAAGTACTATTGTTATGGAGTATTGGGGAAGACGTCAATTATTACCCCCATATGTGCGTTAATATCTAAAAAGTACTCCAAGTGTTTTGATTATCTTAATTCGAGTCATTAGAATAGTTAATTGTAAAATATGTAAAAGTTCAAGTGTAAGGGGAATGTAAATTCCCTATGATGTATTATTTTGGATGGTAGGGCAAAAGTGTATGAAAAAAAAATCGAAAAAATCAAGAAAAAGAAAAAAAAATAGAAAAAGAAAAGAGAAAAAACATACGGACTACCATCCCGTTTCCTTTTATGTTTATTCTATGTTTTTATAGTTTTCATTAGCTTAAGTTGAGTCGAGTCTTGGCTTAGCAACGCCACATTGTACATGTAATTGACCAAGATGATTAACTCGCCACCAGTAAAGATTGCCTTTATCCAACAAAACCGTGTCTATCATATCCCTACACCTCACGTTACAACCCTTTAAAAGACCTCTTTGATAGTTTATCCTAGGTGCTTATGCCAAGTGGTGGAGGTTTGATCCTTTCCCAAGCCTATGGTAATCTATGTGCTATGACAGGTAGTGATAGATATTTTTCATTTTCATTTGTGATATATATACTTTTGTTACACCCGAGAGATGTGAGTATCTAAACACTATTTGCGAGGTGCTAGTGTATAATTTCCGTGCTTGTTTTGGTTGAAGTGGAATGATTATTTGTTGTAATTACTTTTATATTAGTGTTAAATGACCCCTAGCTTGTATTTTGATTAGAATAAAAGCGCATTTGCTTGAGGACAAGCAAATCTCAAGTGTAATGGTATTTGATGAGGCGAAAAGTGTTACGCTTTTAGGGGGTCATTTAAGCCCTAAGTCGTGATTATTTGATCAAATATTGCCTCAAATCGTCCCTTTTGTCATTTTAGGTACTTTGGAGAAGAAATCTGGAAAAGGAATCATTTTGGACGTTTTTGGAGCGAAAAGTGAAGAAAACGGCGAAGTCTCCAAAATCAAGCTGGAAATAGTACCTGACGGCGTCAAGCTTTACAAGTGATGGCGTCATGTGTTGGCAAAGAGGTGGATATAAAGTTTACACGAGATGCGCTAGAATGTTTTTGGGACTTAAAGAGTTACGGTGTCATGCTTTGGGACGCCTAGGCCGTCAAGAGTAAATTACAAGGTGACGGCCAAGTGATGATTAACAAGTGACGGCGTCAGATCTGGATCCAGCAATCCGAGAAGAGTATTTGCGGCTAGTTGACGGCGTCACATGTACAACGTGACGCCGTCAGATGTGTAATCTCTATATATAGTTTTCTAATTTTCATTCATTAGAGAGAGAACTTTTGTAGGAACTTTACCACAAACCCTAGGTCGAATAATCATTCAATATGTCTATGTGTTGTTTGATTCTATCTTATGTTTGTCTTTAATTTAACATGCTAGGCTAGGTTTGTTTGTGTTTGCTTAGATGTAATGAAACCTAGATATTGATTGTTAGTTGATTGTTTGTTATTAGTTGTTGTGGATGAATGATTTCGATGTTAGGCTTAAGAAAATTGGCTAATCTCACTTGCTTGAACGTCTTAAGAAACATGAATCGGATGTGTACTACGATTTTAATGGTTGTATTTAATGCATGAGTGACTACTAAGGATGCCATGTTAGGAGCTAGTTGTCGGCTTGACATAGGAAGAGGTAGAAGCTTGTAGAGTTGGGGAAGATCGTACACGGTCCCACGAATGGTATTAAGGAATATAACCCGTCATCTACGCAATTGTAACAAATTAGTCAATTAATGAAAGATAGCTAGGGAGCAGTGAAATCTAAGTAAACACGTTTCTCTCATTATTGTTTTTCTCAACATTTACTTTCTTGTTATTTATTTTTATTGCATTTCTAGTTAATTGGGTTAGTTGACTAGCAATTAATTCCGCCCACTCTTCCATTACCCGAGATTTTTACTTGCTTTCCATGAACCATAAAAATACAAAAAGAATCATCCCTCACCTCTAGACCTAGTTTAATTAAGTTTTGATCCTAACGAACACTATTCCCCAAATAGAACGATCAATCCCCTGGTACTTGCCACTACACTATACTACATCGGTCAGGTACACTGCTTGGTGGGGATTGCAAGCTTCTCTAGATCCCTCGAGAGGTAAAACCTTTTGTGTAGGCGCAATCCCACGCATCAGAATCTTAGCAGGAAAATGAAGAAGCTCAAAGAATAAGTCAATGCTTGGAGGCACAAACATCCCTCTATTAGGAGGTGGAACTGACTTATACTCTCTTCCTGATTTAGCCTTGTTGACAACTTGAGCTTCTATTAACTTTTGAACACCTTTGGATGTATATTCAAGTGTGTCAACACTTAGCTGTATATTCTCCTTCTGTTCCCTAATCTTTTCTAAATCATAATTAAGCATACTGACTTAGGCATCTCTGTTTGCTAAATCTCTTTTTAAGACAGCTATATCCTCAGTAAAATTTGACTCATTCTGTATATAGAAAGCAAGTTGTTCTTCTTATACAGCTAGTCCTCTTTTATGATTTGAAAGATTAAAGTTAACATCATTAAGTTCTATTCTTTGATTATCATATTTAACTTTAAGTGACTCGTATTCTTTCAAAGTTGAACAAGTGTTAGAACAACTGTTAATATTGTATACCTTAGAATCAGCGAGAGCCATGAGTGCCAACTTAGTTGGAGCTTCTTCTTCCTCCATGAAACTCCAATCAAATGTAGCTCCATCAATAACTACCATAGCCTTAAAATAAGGCTCCTTCATATTCACATCCTTCCAGCTACTTTTCTTGTACTCATTATCTCTGTTGTTTTATTGTCTGGGGCTTCTGCACTACCTGGCAAAGTGTCCTTTCTTTCTGCAATTGTAACACTCCACCTTGGACTTATCATAACCAGCAACATCACTTGAGTTAGAGTAATCTTCTTCCCTATTCTCTGAAAGTACCACTTGGCCCTTATGCTCATCAAAGCCAATTGCCACTTCAAATCCATAGCTTCCAAGTCATCATCATGTATATGAAGTGGGTCTTCATTGTAGAGATGGGCATCTTCAGATTTGCTAGCCAAGAAAGCATAAACAGTGTCATCACTTAAGCCAACACTGCTAGTTTTTGAACTAGCAGTACTAACTCTAGGGTTAGCAATACAAATATTATCATCATCTTCAGAACTGCTATCTCTGGTATATGACAAGAATGTCATGTTTCCAGACCTTGTACGGTACTTCCTGACTTCTTCACCTTTGGTTCAATAATCTTAAGATTGTTGTACAGATCATTGAGAGTCATCTTCTCCAATTAAGGCTTGTTGGTCCAAAAAACAACATGGGTGTTCCATTCAGCAGGCAGGCTATTAAGAAACT
The DNA here is from genome assembly GCA_030686995.1 of Artemisia argyi. Lineage (NCBI taxonomy): Eukaryota > Viridiplantae > Streptophyta > Magnoliopsida > Asterales > Asteraceae > Artemisia > Artemisia argyi. The sequence goes on from CM060706.1 coordinate 84,610,933, forward strand.
TCATGTTGAGATCTTCTTGTGGGATTGTAACCTTCAAAACAACCAGTTGGCTGACAATCCTTTGTAGCCTGTTAAACACATGATCAAGAGTTTCAGTGCTTGTTGCACTAAAATTTTCATAGTTTTGCTTCAGTAGAGCTCTTTGAGTCTTCTTAGTTGCTTCATTACCACCAAATCTTTCAACTATTGCTTCAAAGAGAGTCTTTGCAGTTTAACGATGGTTGAAGTTCAAAACCTGATCATTAGGAATAGCCATGAGTAAAAGATGCTTGACCTTGAGATCATTCCTTTTTCAAGCCCTTTCATCATTAGCAACTGGAACAGCATTGAGCTTAGAAGATTTGGAACCATCAGCATTGGTTACTTCAGATAATGACGGTTTGAATGAATCTCAATTCACTAAGATATCCCATAGGGCATAGTCTTGCACCATGAAGTACTGCTCAATTCTGAGCCTCCAGAGATCATACTCATTCTGTTTGAGTACTGGTAGCTTGGCTGTGGTTGAGGACTGAGTTGTCTCCATGTCCATCTTCTGTATGAATAGAAAAGTGTTTCGTCTGGATCTTCTAATTCAAAGTATCAAAACCTGTCTCTGATACCACTTGAGAGGATCTAAACACACGCCTTGTGTTGAAGATACTTTGAGTGGATATCTAGTAACACGCGGAATTTACCACTAGATACTTAGAAGAACTTGTATGTTAATGTATGAAACAATTGTAGTGATGAAACAGTAAAGTATGAACATAAGTGATTACCAAAATGCTTCAATATTATTTATGAATAATACGAGTGATCTAAATATCACCATGGTTACACCTTGAAGCTTTCACAATGATACGTACTAGAAACATTAACCTAGGATCTCCTTTTATAATCACAAGGAGTCATTTACAAGTAAACTATATTGACACAATATTCGTATCAATCTAAATGTATAAGATATACTTGCAAATCTATTTTATACTTATCTAAACGTATCTTCAATCTTCTGTCTTTATAACATAAGCAGTACAAACTTATGTACAGTACTAAGTTAGTTAGTACTTGTGTATTCTTCAGCAGTTTTAACTTTAGGCTTGACAGTTTGTACTGTTAATTTAATTCCTAACATGGGTTTGTGTATTGATTGATCTCATCAAGATTCTTGATTTTGATGACAAGGTTATGTTATAAGTGATGGATGTTTGATAGTGTTTGTTGGCTTATCTTATAAGAAAAGGAGATTCATTTTTTGAAAATTGTTGTATTATTTTATAGGAAGGACGTAAAGTTCACATGTTCTATTTCTTATAAGCAGTGTAGTGGATTAACGTAGTCATAATTGCATAGATGTGCCCATTCTATTTATAATTTTGATTCAGATTAGTTACCTTTTCTTGGTGATAGAGATGTTGGTGACAGTGGTGAGGAGGGATAATTGTTGAAGAAGAGTGGTGAGGTAGAAGAATGAGGTGCTTGGGTTAGATATTGTGTGTTGGTGGTGGTGGTGGGACGCACTTATAAATAGGACAAGCAAAAAAATTAAAAACAAATTAATAAAAAGACAAAAAAATAAATAATAGAAAAGTGCATTAAATGACACAAACAGTGAAAAAACCAACATACCCTCATGTGCTCCCTTATGTGGTTGACATGTGATTGAAGATCACGACCAAAACTAACGATTGTTAAAAAATTAGACCAGCTGTGTAATATTTTCTAAATCCTTAACTAAAAAAAGCAAGAATTCGCATTTTTGGATGCTGTATGAAATCCGGCCCTTTCACAGGGACTAATGATGTAATTTAATATATATATATATATATATATATATATATATATATATATATATATATATATATATATATATATATATATATGCAATTCCCTCTTATAAGGAAATCCGGCCCTTTTACAGGACTAATGGTGTATGAAAAGGACTCGTACCAAACAAATACAAATTTGATGGATGCAAAATGAATCATTTACACTTGGTCAAGTAACACCCTCCCACTCAAAACCGGCTGTTTTATCCTTTTATTTTATTATTATTATTTTTTTTCTTCCCATTCAATTCCCTTTCACACAGCTAAAAAAGAAAAAGAATTCTCTTTCACACTCATCTATCACCCATTACATAAAAACATAAACTTTTTATCACTTTGACACCCCATATTATTACTACTACCCATATTTCATATCATAATCATTTTATTTAATCATCAACATTATTTATTTCCTAACCCATAAGAATCTACCAATCTGTCACCATCTAATACCTATTCAAACCGGCCTTGCTGGCTCTTGGCTAGCTAGATTTATGCTATTTTCCATTACCACAATAATCGTCACATCCTCTCTGTTTATTTCACACAACCCATCATAATAAAATACACTGTTTTTTCATCTCTCACGTATTCTCTTTCAGATCTGTTTTTCATGATGGGTTTTCGCAGTTTTCCAATTTGGGTTTTTGTTTTTGTAGCCTGTTTAATATCGAGTAGTTATTCGCAGTTTAATCCTGCGGACAAGTACTCGATAGATTGTGGATCTCCTACCAATACTACTATTGGTAGTAGGGTTTTCTTGTCTGATAATTTAGCTTCGAGTTTTCTATCAACTCCACAAAATGTTTTAGTTGATACATCTGCAAACTCTATCCCATCTTCTGAATACTCGGCGTTATATAAAACTGCGAGGATATTCGCGCAAACGAGTACCTACAGTTTCAAAATTAACCAGCCTGGTCGTCATTGGATCCGTCTTTATTTTTATCCATTTTCAGCTAGCAATTACAATCTTTCCACTGCGGTTTTCTCTGTTTCGACTCGTGATCATTCTTTGTTGTCTGATTTTCAATCTGATCAGGGCTCTGTTAAGGAGTATTCTGTTAATGTTACTTCTGGTGATCTGGAGATCACTTTTACGCCTTCTGGGGGTTCTTTCGCGTATTTGAATGGGTTAGAAGTGGTCTCAGTCCCTGATCTGTTGATTGAGGATGAGGCGGATTCTCTAGTTCCGCCCACTAGTTACCGGGGCCTGCTGAATAAGGCCATGGAAACTATGGCAAGGGTTAACATGGGTGGGCCCACTGTGACCTCCAGAAATGATTCTTTGTGGAGGTCTTGGGTTCAGGATACATCTTTTTTGAAAAACCCTAATTTGGTGAAAGATGTGTCTAATGTTGATGCGGTTGTTTACCCGAGCGGTGGGGCGACTGAAGAAGATGCTCCAAGGAGCGTGTATGGGACTGCGGCTAGAATGAATTCAGATAATGACACGAGAAGTATTTTTAATGTTACTTGGGAGTTTCCGGTGGATCGGGGTTTTCAGTACTTCGTTCGGCTACATTTTTGTGATATTGTGAGTGCGACTCCTACTGATCTTTATTTCAATGTTTTTATACAAGATTATCAAGCTTTAAAGGAATTTGATCTGTCTAGTAAAGTTGGTGGGTTTTTAGCCAGGGCTTATTACGTTGATTACATTACACCTTCTATTAATAACAACTTAATGAAAATTAGCATCGGCCCAGCCCCTATAGGAGATTCTCTCCCGAATGCTATTTTGAACGGTGTTGAGATTATGAAGATGAGTAATTCAGACGGGAGTCTTTCAGGGTCAGACGTACCGTCATCGAGCAAAGGCTCGAAAAGCAATATTGGTGTGATAGTCGGGGTAGTTGTTGGGGTTATCGTGGTTCTTATTTTGGGTGCTGTTTTGTTCTGTGTGTACAAACGAAGAAAACAAGAACAACTTAATCAATCGAAGATATGGATCCCGTTATCGACTAATGGATTGTCGCAAACAATGGGTAGTAAGTATTCTAATGGAACAACGATTAGTGCAAGTTCAAATTTCAATTACCGGTGTCCGTTTGCAGCTATCCAAGAAGCTACAAATAATTTTGACGAAAGTGGGGTTATTGGGATTGGTGGTTTCGGTAAGGTATACAAAGGTGTTTTGAGTGATGGAACAAAAGTAGCTGTCAAGAGAGGTAACCCAAAATCACAACAAGGTTTAGCAGAATTTCAAACAGAAATTGAGATGCTTTCACAATTTCGTCATCGCCATTTAGTGTCACTAATTGGCTACTGTGACGAAAAGAGTGAAATGATTCTGATATACGAGTACATGGAAAACGGGACACTAAAGAGTCATCTATACGGGTCAACTTTTCCCAGTATGAGTTGGAAGCAACGGCTGGAGATCTGCATTGGTGCAGCTCGCGGGCTGCATTATCTTCACACAGGTTATTCTAAAGCTGTTATTCATAGGGATGTGAAGTCTGCTAATATTTTACTTGATGAAAATATGATGGCTAAAGTTGCGGATTTCGGGTTGTCTAAAACGGGACCCGAAATTGACCAAACCCATGTTAGTACAGCTGTCAAAGGGAGTTTCGGGTACTTAGATCCTGAGTATTTTAGACGACAACAATTGACCGAAAAATCAGATGTGTACTCGTTTGGGGTCGTTTTGTTTGAAGTTTTATGTGCAAGACCTGTAATTGATCCATCTTTAGCTCGAGAGAAGGTGAATTTGGCCGAATGGGCGATGGTATACCAGAAAAAGGGGCAATTAGAACAAATCATTGATGTTACTCTAAAGGGAGATATTAAGCCCGATTCTCTTAGAAAGTTTGGTGAAACTGCAGAGAAATGTTTGGCTGATTTTGGGGTTGACAGGCCTTCGATGGGTGATGTTTTGTGGAATCTTGAATATGTTCTTCAACTACAAGAAGCCGTTTTACAAAATGATCCAGATGAGAATAGTACTAATGTGATTGGGGAGTTGTCTCCACAGATTCATGATTTCAATCATGGAGGCGATGATAACACAAATACGGCATTTGAAATGTCAAGCGGGGATGACATTTCTGGTGTTTCAATGAGTAAGGTTTTCTCGCAGTTGGTAAAGTCAGAGGGGAGATAAAGGAAAGTTTCCGCTGGGGGGTTGCGGCTAATCGATTATTTGGTGTATTTTCATAGAGTTTGAAGAAGTTGGTGTTTTATATTTAGTTTTTGAGGTAATATTATGCTTTGATAAAATGATGTAAACCAGCATGACTTATTTGATTATTTCATATGTTTTATTTATGTTGAGGTTCTTAAACTATAACACATGATTTGTGTTTCAATTGATGAATATGTTTTGCAAATGCTTGTGTTTCAGTTCTCTGATGTGCTCTTTGGATGATGTGTGTTGTAATGTTGTATTAATGCACCGAAACGGTCTTGACACACAAATGGTTCATGTAAATGACCTAATGCACGGTCAACCGCGAGGTTCAAATGTTAACTTAGGACTTCGAATCCATAGTTCCTTAAACTTATTCTTAAAATATTGGTTTTTGCTTATGCAAATCATCACATGAAATCAGAACAAACAGTAAATCTTTATCTTAGGAAGTAAATATTGATAATTGTATATATTATTCTGAACTTTAAACTATGCAATCAAACTTGTTTGCAGATCATTTTATATCTTGGGAAGTGAATATTCATTATTTTAACAAATATATGACTTTCGGATTATAAACTTTTGGCTGGATTAACAAAATTAAACTGGTGATCATATTTGTAACTTTGGTGAATGGCTACCATGATTCAATAACTTATATGTTCTTTAAAGATGTTAGATGTGTGTTTATACACTTATTGTATAGATTTGATCATTTGAGTGCTCAGTTACAGCTTATATGTTATCTACTTTAATTAAGTGTGGATATTGTAATTGATTAATTGTGTCTTGATATTGATTAGGGTTCGTATAATTCTGTCATACCTAATCGATTAACTAATGTTGTCATGTCTACGTAAAAATAGGAATATATGACCTAATTACATTAGATATAAAAACCTGTTCAATTATAGATGCATTTATATCTAATATCTGCATCTTTGGAATGAGTGAATTACGATCCCTTTCAAATGAGTAAATACTAGGCAACCTACATTTATTTTGCACAAAAAGGTTTTCAAAAGAATTGTGATTGTGGATTAAAGTTTGAAGTGTTCAATACTCGTCAGGCATTAAACATTTACAATTGCTCACACGGCAGGTATTAAAACATTTACAAACTGTTTGCTTTTTTTTTATAAGGCTAAGAATTGTATTAACAAGAGGCCCAAAACAGGGGAAAAACAACGTACACAACCAAAGGAACCAAGAGACAACAAACCAAGCAGAAAGCAACTAAAACAAGACTAACTAAACATGCCGAACAGCTTAGAGGCATCTTCCAAAATGATAAACAAAAGTGTATGCCTATATGGTGATAACTGATAAGTCTACTTCTAAGTGATAAACCAGATTAAAAACACTTAAGATTCCATTTTAAAGCCTGAAAACCAGAGATTGAAGAGTAACATAATAAGCAAATGTGTAACCCTTCTAAAACCAAAGAAAGGCACAACCAAAGTTTTTAAATTCACTAGTGGTAAAATAGTTTACTTGGGCTGAAAATTCTGCAAACCTCGATAAATATGGGGTCACACACGTAAGAGCAAATCATGGTTACCAAACACAAAAAAATGGACTAAACGTGAATGTAATTTAGCTGCACATCGTGTTGCTAAAATAGCTTTTAGATCTGTCAATAACTTTTTATGGGATGTCAGTATTTCTGATGAAATTATCTCAGCTGCGAGGAGTGATATTATTTAATATATTTTTATGGGGCTTTTGCCCTTCTTTCGGTAAAAAAAAAAAAAAAAAAAAAAAAAAAAAAAAAAAAAAAAAAAAAAAAAAAAAAACTTGCTTGTTTTTGGTTTGGTTTTGGAATGACTTATTAATTTCAATTTATAGTTCATCAATCACCAAGCGTTATAACTATAATTGGAGAAACGGGATGAACTATGCGCATATAGGTTTCCTTCCCGCTCATCCCAGGTGCTTATGCCCTCGCACCCTGTTAGTACATAGCACTAACATATACTAGCAACAATACATCTCCGCAACTGAAATAAGTTGATCTTTACTGAATATAGGTAATTAGGTATTACAAAAACCAAAAAGTAGAGAAACCCAACTCATTGAGAAGAGAGGATGTTGAAGGGTTAGCGTTTACTGTTTTCATCATGTAGATGATAACTCAAATTATCCGACTCTTTAAACAAGCTGATACACTGAGATTATGTCATGCTGCAAGTCAAAACCATCACACCATTGTTGCTACATGACGTGTGGTACAACTATGGTTCTTATCTATTTGCAACAAACACATACAGAACTCAAACGCATAACAACTTACAACAAACACGCCACAACATATCACACAATCTTATTTCAATTGTAAGTAGCAGAACGTTCAATTATTTTGTTCAATATAAAGAATGCTACTTAAAACAGTTTCATATCATTTCATACCAAGTATAGATAATAAAATGGGCATTAGCTATCATCTTCTTATTACTTGAAGATTATCAAGTTTAATAACTTAGATACCACCAATAGCACAAATAATGCTACTATAACCATAATAATAATCGTAATCATTAACTTAAACGATTACTATACCAAACAAATATGTACGTGTGATCGTATCCAAATCAATCAAGAACAACAAGTTGCACATCTGATCAACCCATTCTCATTGCAATCCGGGCACCTTATTGACCTCCCTTCATCTTCCTCGAACACCTTCCTACTACCACTACAATTGGGACAAGGAACAAATCGTGCATCACCACAACTATCACAAACAAACCCCGGATCAATAACACGGAACCCCTTCATATAATCAAACAATCCCCCATCCTCATGAAGCCGTTTTATCTCATCCGCACCACCAATATGCTCCCCCCTAATAAACACTTGTGGCAAACTAAATCCTTTCCCATTAAACACACTTTGCAACTCCTTCCTATAACTCGAATCCATCGAAATATCCCTCTCATCAATAAACACACGAAAACCTTTCAATATCAAACGAATTTCGCAACAATCTTCATATGTTTTCCTAATCCCTCTCAAACTTGTATAATACAACACAACTCTATCTTCACAACCATGTAGAAAACAATCCTTTTTCCCATTCATTCGCTCCACAGTTTCGCTAACTACTACTTTAGAAACCATTTTGGATTCCATTTTAGACAACGCTTGATTATAACTATTAACCAAATTCGAATCCATTTTCGACAACAAAGATTCCTCAGATAAATGCTTCCATAATGGCTTAGTATCCTTAGCATCCTTAATATCCGAAAACTGAACCAATTCATAAGGATCACCCAACCCAAAAGAAACATACATTTTTTCTTTCGACCCATTACATATTTTTCGATTATAAGAAACGGGTTGCTTTCCATTTAGCTCAATGATATCATAATCATCATCATCATCTAATCCATCCATTAACTCCCATGTATTAATAACAGAGTCAGGTGATGACACATCTTGTAGCTCTTGGTTTCTAATGTTTTTAACATGATTTTCAATACTAGGACCATCAAGGTAAGCATTTAATGAGCCATAAGTAGTTGAAGTAAGAGAAACAAAGTGGTTAGAGTCACCTTTGCAAAGTGGTGGATGATGGATCAAAGGTGTTGGTAATGACATGGTTCTTGAAACAGGGGTTGTTTGTGCTGATGATGATGTGTTGTTGTTGTTGTTGAAATAATGGTCTGAAAATGGTGAGTAAAAATGGTGTGGTGATGGTGATGAGGTGCATGAGTTTGAAGGTTGGTTGCTATGGGTTATTATGGTGGTCGAACGTGAAGCAGAGCAACCCATTATTGAATATTTTTATTTAAATGTAGTGTAATGAAAAAATGAATATGGATTTGTGTTATTTTTAATTATGGGTTTGATTTGAGATATGAAGATGAGATGGTGTTTGATGAAGAAGATGAAGTAAAGACAGATAGAGAGAGAAGAGGCAATTTAATGGGAGGTTGTTTGTTGGGACAAGCCATTGACTTGGCATACAAGATTTTTTTTTTTTTTAAAGTGAATTTCATTAAACAACCGCCAACCCACAAGACGGGGCAGCACAAACAACGGCAAAACCACTTACATAATTACAAAATTACACCAATCTACCCAAGATAAAGAAATTTTACTAATGGAGTACTAAGAAGACGTTGATTAGAGAAATTAAACTCTTGGTTTATGTTGTTTGATGTTTTGATATACTATTATTACATCGCACGCGGAGAGCTTTGACATATGTCGTACTAACTGGATTTGCCACAGTTCGATCAACTTTGCGACAGTTCGATCAACTTATATGATTGTCCTTTAAATAAAAACATTTTTTCATATAACAAGGGAATATGCAAAAAGGTAAAAGCTACAAAATATCCACGTACTTTTAAATTTGTGTCAACTTGAAACACTTACTATTTTATTCAATGACTTAAATAACGTACTTTCAAATTTTGTTCGACTTCACCAACATGACCTTCTAAACTAGTATCGTCAATTCATTATACTAACGGCCGTTAGTAAATAACTTCAAATTTGGTTTTCTTATGTTTTCGTTCATTTTACATGGTTTCATCAATTTTTATACGTTTTTACACGTTTTCGTCCGCTTTTAAACATTTTCGTTTGTTTTTATTCGTTTTCGTTCGTTTTTACACGTTTTCGTCCATTTTACATGTTTTTGTTCATTTCGTACGTTTTCGTCTGTTTTTACATGTTTTTTTTTGTTTTTACACGTTTTCGTCCATTTTTACATGTGTAAAAACGGATGAAATATATAAAAATAGACTAAAACGTGTTAAAATAAACAAAAACGTTAATGAGTGAATGCAAACAGTAAAAATAGATGAAAACGCGTAAAAATAGATGAAAACACGTAAAAATGGACGAAAACGTGTAAAAACAGATGAAAACATATATAAACAGACGAAAACGTGTAAAAATGGACGAAACTTGTAAAAACGGACGAAAACATATGAAAACGTACAAAAACAGGGCAAAAACGTATAAAAACATACGAAAACGTGCAAAAACGGATGAAAACATATAAAGATGAATGAAAAGGTATATAAACGGTTGAAAACATATAAAAACGGACGAAAACGTGTAAAATATATGAAAACGTAAGAAAACCAAATTTTAAGATATTTCCTAATGGAAATTAGTATATAGGACTAACGATGCAAGCTTAGCAGGTAATATTGGTGAAGTCGAACAAAATTTAAAAGTACGTTGTTGAAATCATTGAATCAAATAGTAAGTTTTTCAATTCGAATGCGTGGTTATTTTGTAGCTTTTACCCTATACAACAAGTGAAACTAATTATTTAAATGACCGATGGACAATAATTTTGAGACGATTAGAGTACATAATATTAATCACTAACACATAACGAAAAACTTATGTAAAAACTCGCGTGTACAGTGAAATTATAACCATATAAGTATAAAAGATTTTACACAATTTTATTATTTAAAAAAAATGTCTCTTTAACTTTAGATCTCGATTTCTTGTCATTTTCTTCAATTTTGTCATGTAAAACATAAAAGAGTTATGCTAAATGAGTTTGGAACTTTTGAAATGATGATAGCTCTTTTTGGCTAGAGTTATTAAAGCTATGCACAGTGAAGATGGTCTCCTTGTAAATCAACTAAGTCTTCCTTCCCGTCTATTTGGATGGATATTATCCGTGATTTATCTCATCTTAAGAATCATGATATTGATGTACTTAGGCTTATCAAGAATAAGTTAAGCAATGGAGCAGATACTTTATTTTGGAAGGATGCTTAAAAGGGAGATATTGCTTTCAAATTCCTTTACCCTAGAGTGTATGTGTTGGAAACTTGCAAGAAGATAACTATCACGTCTAATTTGGCTCATGATAATGTGGGGTTCTCCTTCCATCGTAACCCAAGAGGTGGAGCTGAATTCGATCAGTTTACAGAGTTGAAGGGCAACATTGACGACCACATGCTTCCAAAGGTCTCTTCTAAACTTCATTAGAGAAACATTGTTCCGATTAAAGTTAACGTTCATGCTTGAAAAGTTAGGTTATATTATTTACCCACTCGACATAATTTGTCTTGAAGAGGTTTGGATAATCAATCCATCTTATGCTCGAACTGTGGTACGTTTTCTGAATATTCAAGTCACATCTTCTTTTCATCTCCTATGGCGAGAGGCATTTATCGTAAGATTGCTTCTTGGCGGGATTACAACGCCTCAAAGGTTACTTCGTATGAGGATTGGGAAGTTTGGTTGTCGAGTTTACATCTTTCTTCCAAAGGTAAACAGGTGCCGGAAGGTGTCTTCTGTTTGGTGGATCATTTGGAACTTTCAAAATAAATTGATTTTCGACTCTAGCAAACCTTCCAAAGCAATTCTTTTCGATGTCACAGTGGCTCGTTCTTTTCATTGGTGTAGACAGAGAGGTAGATTCAATTTCAGTTGGATAGATTGGTTAAAATAAAAAATAATAATAATAATAATAATAATAAATAAATAAATAAACTACTTCTCTTGTAAACATCTAATCTTTTGTTGTCTAGCCGTTTAAAAAATTAATTAATTAATTTCATTTTCATTTTCATTTTCATTTTCATTTTACCTATTTTAATATTTCATGTGAGATATTACTATTTAGAGAAAAGTTTATTTAGGAACTAAGTTTTAATTATATACTGAGAGACAAATCCACACCATCGATCTAATTTAATCTAATGATAAGGACTAACTTACGATTTAATATGCAACCTAAGTTCATATCTTTTTTGGTCTTTTTATCTTTCTTTTTATTCACTTCTTTTTTTCTTTTTCCTTCTTTTGTCTTTTTCTTTTTCAATTTTTTTTTCTTTTTGTCTTTTTTTCTATTCAAGTTTTTCTTTCTTTCTTTTTTTTTTCTTTTTCTTTTTTTTTGTCTTTTCTTTTCTATTCATTTTTTCACGTTTTTTTTTGTCATTTTTTAATAAACGTTTTTCTTAATTCCCTTTTTTTTTTAATCATGTTTTTTTTAAATTCACGTGTATTTTTTTTTAAATTTCATGTTTTTTAAATTTAATTCACTTTCGTTTTCATACGTTTTCGTTCGTTTTTGTCCGTTTTCATACATTTATACACGTTTTCATTCGTTTTCAGACGTTTTTGTCCGTTTTCATACGTTTTCGTCCGTTTTTTAAGTTTTCATTCATTTTTAGACGTTTCATCTATTTTTAGATGTTTTCGTCTATTTCTATACACTTTCGTCCATTTTCATACGTTTTCGTCAATTTTTACATGCTTTTTCTTCTGTTTTCAGATATTTTTGTTCGTTCTCATACGTTTTCGTCCGTTGTTATACATTTTTGTCCATTTCCTGAAGTTTTTGTCCGCTTTCATACGTTTTCGGTAGTTGTTATACGTTTTCAGACATTTTTTGTCCGTTTTCGTCTGATGTTTTATGTTTTCGACTATTTTCATACGTTTTCATCAGTTTTTTATACATTTTTGTCTTTTTTAGACATTTTCGTCCGTTTTCATACGTTTTTGGCAGTTTTTATACGTATTCGTCCATTTTCATCCGTTTCGTCTGTTTTCTTTCATTATCGTCCATTTTTCTAACGTTTTCGTCCGTTTTTAGACGTGTTTTAACACTTTCATACGTATTCGTTCGTTTTCTTATGTTGTCGTCCATTTTCATATGTTTCTAAATATCAAAATTGATATTCTTAGAATTTATTTGTTACGCTTTTAAGGGGTCATTTAAGCCTTAAATCGTAAATATATGGTCAAATATTGCCTCAAATCGTTTCTTTTCTCAGTTTATGTACTTGGGATGTGATTTCTGAAAAATGGAGCATTTTGGACATTTTGAGCTCAAGAATGAAGAAAACAACAGAGTCAAGAAAACCTGTAAGGAATTGCACCTGTCGGCGTCAGGCATTAATAGCCGACGCCGTCACTTGAAGATAAAGGAGCTCGAAAATACCACACATGACGCTTCAGTGAACCTTTGGAAGATTTACACCTAACGGCTTCAGGTGTAATTAGGAGTAGGCCGTCTGGTCATAACTCAAAGAGAGACGGTCCAGAAGACATTTTAACATGACGACGTCAGAAGGTTGGATTGCACAAGATGAAACCCTAATAGCGGCGTTCTGACGGCGTCAGGATTTATAACCTGACGTCGTCAGCCTTGTAATTCTATATATAGTTTTCGATTTTTCATTCATTGAGTGTGCAACTTTGGAGACAAACCCTAGTACGAATTTCAGATAATTTTAAGGGTTCTCATACCCTCTTTTCTTCCATGTTTAATTGAAGATAAGTTTTTTTTAATCATTCAATATGTCTATGTGTTGTTTGATTATATGTTTATATTTTCTTCCCTTTAACATGCTAGCTGATTCGTGTCAATTATAGTATAATTATATTCCAAAGAAATACTAATGAAAGTATTTCTCGGGTCGTTCTCCCAACGAAGGCTCGAATGGAAAATCCGAATTATCGAATTGGGAATCGTGTAGTGTAATAGTGAAAAAGTGATAAAGTGAAAATAGCAATCAAGATATTCAATTATTCACAAACAATGATAAAGCATGCAAAGAGTACAAGCTAACAATGCCCGGAATCCTAAAACGTACAAACGGTAATGCAACCGCGTTATTTAAAACGCGATTTTTATTTAAAAATAATCCTACAAACTTGAAAATATTTTCTAAAAATCTTAAACTATTAAAATGAATTTCTAGAAAAAGAAAAATACTTTTTAGACTTTTCTTTTATTTTCTATGATTTAAAATTGATTTTTGAAATTAAAAATGAATTAAAAATAGAGAAAAATAGGAAAATAAGTTGGAAAAATAAAAATTCAAATCTGAAAATTCTAAAATACTATAAAAGAATTTCTAAATTTTTTTTTTTTGTATTTTTCAGACCTTTTTATGACTTTTTGGTAATTAAAAACTATTTAAAAATTAAAAATAATCAAAAGAAAATAAGAAAAATAGTAAAAAGCCTTGGAAAAATCTGGAAAATTTTCCAGAAAATCAAAAATAATAAAAGAAACTCAGAATAAAAATTTGAAGTGAAAATCAGCTTATTTGGAGCTTTTTCTGACTAAACTGCTTATCACAAGTGCTTATTAATAAGCACTTGTGACCTGAACTTGATGAAACTTTAAACACAGAACAAGTATGATGTATTAAGCTCAGATTTGACAAAATATGATCAATGATAAGCTCAATGATACTCAGATACACAGAATTAAGGCAATAAGCTATGGAATAAGCACAAAGTGCTTTGCAGAATAAGCTATAGCTAACTCAGAAGCAATTAGACCAATCACAAATCATTAACGACTCAGATGAGGCACAATAGACTAGTCTACTCACAGAAACAAGCTCAAATACAAACTTTCAGGCAACTAATATAAAAACATAACTCAGTTAAAGCTATGAACTACTAGGACATATTAAGCTGCTGAAATAAGCAGCAAATGATAAGCTAATGGGATTAAAATCTTCACTACTAGTCTGACATTACAAAATAGCCAAGAATTAGGATCTCTATACTCTTAATCCTATCTAAATCAGGCCTACAAGGTAAGCAAACACCTGTGGAGCAGGGGACTATGGTGCCTGAACAAGCAAATTCAAAGCTCAATTCCAATAAGCTAAGAAGCTTCAAATCCCAATTTTCTTTTTGATACTTATTCTCTTACTACCAAGCTTTTAAAAACAACTTTCCATTTTAATTTCCTATGATCAATGAAGCCTACAGGTTATCCCAAAGCTATGACTAAATCTGAGTATATGATCTTTTTGACTTTTTGATATGACTACCTAAGTTGACTATTATGAATTTGAATTGTTCCTAGATGCTGAATTATGTTATTTAAAGCTATAATGCTACTGAATTAAGCTACCTTAATCTAAATTGTACCTACAAATCAAATTATTTAATCTAAAAACTGATTTAAGACACAGAAAAATGAATGATTAAGCTACTTGTGACTTTTGTTGAACTACTGACCAATTTTATGCAATTTTAAGATTACAACTTACCTAAGTGAGTTATTTATGAAACTAAGCCTATCTGTCTAACTCTTAAGCTTATCCAAACAGTTACTACCAAACACCCCTTAATGTGACTAATTATACTACAATCTCTATGGTTCTCACTACAAATTGCTTATTAGCTGTTCTTAAAAGCTTACAAATGAATCACAGAAGCTATAAAATCAACTAGCTTCAACTAGATCCAATCAACACTCATAATCTCCAATCAACAAGTTAACAGATGATCAACTTAGAACTCAGATTATGCAATAAAACAACTCAGACCAAAACTCATACAATCTACAATCATATATCAACTCAGATCCACACAAAAATAGAAGCTCGGATCTTATATTAAGCACTATCACAATAACTAGTATTCAAGCAAAGAGACAGATAATCAACTATCAATGACACTACTCAGATGCACAAACTTTAAACTATCAATATCAATTATGAAATCAAATCAGTAATCAACAAGCTAAACTATAACAGATCTAAACAATCTATTCTACTATCAATTCTACACTAATCAATGATCAATCAAGCATAAAACTCAAATAAGCTGCTACTAAAAATGAAACAGATAACTACTACACTTATGAAGCTAATACTATGCTACAAATTAAAAAATGAATCCAGATGTTACCACAAGCTCTCCCTCAGCTTGAACAGAGGGAGTTCACAGATGCCTATCTTTAAGATAGGCTGATGTCATCTCTTCTGTATCAGCTATCAAACTCCTCAGCATCAATTGAAACTTCTGATTTGAATGAAACAGTACTACTTGAACTACAGGCTTTCTGAGCTTGAATATACTAAGGATACACTGGATTGTAGCTTATTGAAGATCTGAACCTGATTTTGAAACTATTTTTTTAAATTTTTTTATATTTTTCCAATTTTTTTATTATTTTCTAAACTTGAAGTTTTTATGAATGAAATGAAAAGTAAACTTGAATAAGCTATTTTTTAAAACAATTTGAAGTTTAGGAGACAAAATAAGCAGATACTAATTGAAATTAAGCTAGTTATAAGCTAAAATGATACTGAATAAGCAATAGAAATTGATTAATAAGCTGAAGATGTAAAAAGGAAACTCAAAATTTTATTAAAAGCTCAACTAATCTATTACAATAACTAGTCTACATACATTTTGACAGCATAACTCTACTTAAAATTCTACATACAGAAGCTAAAAATGAACACCTATTTATAGGAAGTGAGGAGTGGAGGTAATCCCAAATCCAGCTTGGCAATCCGAGCCACTATTGTGCTTCTTTGAGTCCCTTATCAGCCCTTAGATCAAAGTTGTGTTTCTTCAAATCAATGCAAGCCCTTAGATCAATATTGATGAGGTGTCTTGTCCAATTAGCATGCGCCATCTGTCCCATTTGAGTGCTAGTACTATCTCTGCGTGTCAGATATGAGTCAGAAGCTTCTAGAAGGGTTCCCAATGATTGGTATGACGTGCATCCTCCAATCTCATTGTGCCACGTGACCTCTGATAGATTCTCTTACATTCTATGACATGTGCAAGGTCACGTGTGGTTCTAGAAGGTTTAATTATTAGCTTAATTGATGGCTAAGTGTAGTGGTTTGAACCAATTGATATTATTGGTGCTAGGGTTCTTAAGGTTCTGGGTTGGGGTGAATTTGGGGAAGAAAAAGGCGCGAGTGGTTTGTTTTATATTATTTAACCGGTGGGGTTTTGGGCTCTGGTAATTGTTGGGTGAAATTGGGCCTTTGTATTTATTAGTGGACTTTGACTCTCATAAAATATGGATTGGACCAAGCTTTGTAATTTCAGATTTAGTAATGAGAATTACAAAGACCAATTGTGTTATCTTTCAAACTCCAAGGGCTAAATGTGACTTTCTTCAAAAATATAATTCAAGGACTAATCTTGCCAAGTCTGAATAGATGAAGGACTGTAGATGACTTTTGGATCCCCGGCATTGACTTTTTGACCAACTTCAACTCTCGTGCCCGTTTTCATTGTTTTCCCGTGATTTTTCGTCTTTTTATGATAAATACGTTCCTGCACATTCACAACATACAAACACGTGTTTTCTTGGCATTTGTTAGTTCAAATATTCGCATTGGTTCGGTTTTTGGCCATATAATAGTGAGTGAATAACCAAAGGTATTTCCAATGGAAAATGAATGCTACAGCCACCCACAAAGATTTGACCAAAAATCTGAACTCAACTGATTTTGACTTTTTGAAATGGACAGAGACTTTGACTAATTTGATCTTTGATTACTCCTAAATCACTGCTGAGATGCTTATAAGCTAATGTGTGATATAAATAAGCTACTTACTAACACTAATGTATCAACTTATAATGATATGAAACCTAAAACTAACCTATACTAACTGTTATGAGAATTGAAAGGTTAATTTGGCTTTTAATCAAGTAACCACTAGTTTTTATGCTTGACTAAACTTAGATGCAACCTAAGTGAATAAACTAAACCACTAAAACCTTCTGTAACAACAATTATCTCAGCAAACAACTATTATCCAAACACCCCTATATGCTCTGTCACAACCTCAATAACCACCACAGACCTTTAAAATTTGATTCAAACCAATTTTAATCTATTCAATATGATCAAAAACAGGTAAGAACTCAGAAACACATATCCATAAGTGATGCTACAGATGATGACAGATGATGATGAAATGATGAAACAGTAAATATCAAACAACAATACAATCAATAAGCAGCTAAACAGATGAATCTAACAACTAGTACCCAACTATTATCAGAATTAAACAAGTAATAACAATCAATAAAAAGCAGATAATCACAGATCTATACTAATTTAGATGATTTTTTTTTTAAAAAAATTGCAAAGGAACTTACAAATCCACCTCAGCCAAACAGAGGTGGTTTCCCACACAGCCTGTCTTTAAGACAGGCCAAATGCTCCTTTTGGCTGGCCTTTAACTCCAAATAAGCTGAAGCTTATTGAATAAGCTATGTTGACCAACAGTTGACTTTTGTGTTTTTTGAGAAATAAGAACAGATGATGACTCACAAAGCTATTAGTTAGCTAATGTGAGTCATCAATAAGCAAATACAAACTGATTTTGAAACTTTAAACAAGAACTTGTAAACAATATTTTTTATTTTTCTGATTTTATTATTTTTTTTTAATTCTTTTATTTTATGTAAATGAAAATAAAAATTGAAATAAGAGTAATAGATTGAAGTAGACTTAACTAAATAAAACAGATAATAAGCTGATAGAAATAGAAAATAAGCTGAGATAAGAACAATATAAGCTGAGAATTATTTGAAATAACTAGAAATTTTATTAAAATTCATATGAAAATTTCAATCACTAAACTAAATACATTCTAAAATAAAATTGGCAGCATTACATTACACTAAAACTAATACACAATAAGCTCAAAATGAAAACCTATATATAGGAAGAGTGAGAGGGTTTGGGTCTGAATCCACCCTGGCAATCCGTGCAACTATCTGTGCTTCTTTCATCTCATATCAGCCCTTAGATTAGAATGTGCTTCTTCACAGCAACCACAGCCCTTGGATTAGATTATGAGACGTGGCTCATCCAGTGATATAATGCCATCTGTCCCTTCCTTGTGCTTATACTCTCTTTCCGTGTCAGAGGCTTCTGGAAGGTGAATCCAATGAGAGTATGTGACGTGCATCCACCAATCTCTATCGGCCAAGTGTCCTCTTGGAATCTTGTTTTCTCTCTGACACATGATACGTCACGTGACAGGTTTCTAGAAGGCCAAATGATTGGTAAATTGATGGTTGATTAGGTGGCTTGAGCCAATTTGGATTTTGTCATGAACTAGGGTTCATGTGGGGTGTGAGAGGTTCTGGGAATTTTGGGGGATTTGGGGATAAAAATAAAAGGCGCGTTTTGTTTTATTAAAATTATTTTGACCGGTGGAATTATGGGCTCGGGTCAAAAGAATAAGGTTTGGGCCTTAGGTTATTATTGGTGGACTTGGATATGGACTTTGGGAAATGGATTTGGACCAGGTTATAATATATATGGTAAGCTTTTGAGAATTACAAGGACCAATTTTTTAACTTCCAAACTCCAAGGGCTAAATATGTAATTTCTTCTAAAAAGATATCAGGGACTAATCTTGCCAAGTCTGAATAGATGAAGGACTGTAGATGACTTTTGGATCCCCGGTATTGACTTTTTGACCAACTTCAACTCTCGTGCCCGTTTTCATTGTTTTCCCATGATTTTTCGTAAATTTGTGTAATAACCGTACCTGCATATCACAAACACAAAAACACGCGTTTTCTTTGCATTTGTTAGCTCAAATAGTCGTATTGGGTCGGTTTTTAGCCATATAATAGTGAGTGAATAAGCACTCACCAAAATCCCCCCGACTAAGGTATTGCCGTGTCCTCACGCAATGTGATCAATTCACGCTTTTAGGATAAATAATTTCAAAACTCTTCCTACTGACTTTGTAAAGTAGCAAGGAGGTTCGAAAAAAGTAATAAAATCATTTATTCCCGAAAATGCTCCGTTTTCCAAAATTTTTCCTTTTATTCCTTTATTTCACTTACACTTTCTATTTTTGGACTTTTCCATACTTCATTCTTGTGACGGTTTGTTGAACTTTCATTATTTTGCAATAATTATTAGGGTCAACGAGTAGAAACACTTGTATTTAAGAAGCGACCTTACGGATAAAAATCGTCATCCTTGATTTTTCACAAGTCCCCAAACTAAGCGTACAAACGAGATCACAGCTTATCTACAAATTAGATGCTAACACTACTCATAAAAGTTACTTGTGGAAACTTCTTACTCCCATTTCCTAGGTTTTGTATCTCAATATTTTATTTTGTTGAGAAATGAATTACTTCATATTTTCTCGTTTCGATAACTTTTTAAGTCCGATAGTGATACCTAAGTTAAAACGATAAGTAGTTAGTCATTTTCTCTTAAGAACCACTGCAATAGAAATTCGGTCCACATCAAGGAATTTGGGGTACATACAATATCAAAGATATAAGTTGCGGAGTACGATCACGTGCACCTCATGTGACTGATTACTAATCACTTATCACATGCACCTCACGCGCCAACAACTTATTTACATACATAAGCTCTTATTCGATACAACTTCAACTTTCACTTTTCTTACTTTTTATTTTTTTCATATTTTTCATACTTTTTTCTTTCTTGACTTTTTTCTCAACATCAATGGAGCTTATCGGGTAGTTCCAAAACCACATAGATAATCAACTTTTGACTTTTGATTTTTTCACTTTTTTCTCTTATTTTTGATGTTCCTTGATATGTACCCAACTTTTAAAGCAAAAATTCTCTTAAGAAAACAAAGAACTAAATATTATCCAAACCCAAAATACCACTAATTAACCTAGAACATCTATTTTATATGGGTGACGTATCTGATGGGAATAAAAAGCCACAAGTACCTCTCATGAGCTCTAGAGAGAACCTCTACTCCACGTTTAGCATCTAACTTCTAAATAAACTCTATCATTTCTCGCTCTTCGCAATTTAAGATTCCAAATAATGAAACCAGCGAATACTTAGCCGATAATCAGCCACGCATATATAAAGTCAAATACGGAAACTTGCAAATTCTAGAAGAAGAATTCGCGTTTTCTAGCTCCTGATGTAAAAGACTAGCGAAAGCTTTTAAGCTGCGCGTGTATAAAGTCAAGTACGGGAACTTGCAGATTCTTAAGAAAGAATTCGCATTTTATAGCTCCTTGTGTACAAAACTAGCACAAGCTTATGTGATCATCGTTGGTTAAGGGAACAAGCTAGGGCTCAACACGCCCGGTCAAGTCAAAATATTTATTCCTACTCTCGCCAGCAAGAAAGTCAACAAGGTGTCAAAACACTTATTCAAACTTTATTATATTTTTGCACAAATTTTCAACTTTTTCACATCTTTTTGTGCTTTTTCATGACTTTTTTATTCAAAATTTTTGAAATTTTTCGATTTTTTCAATTTTTTAATTTTGGTGGAAAAACGGAGTTGCAAGAGTACACGACTTGTGAAACATGCAAGGTCAAAATCGAATCGAAGATTCACCCTCCCCCCGACTAGAACGAAACATTGTCCTCAATGTTTGATGGGTTAAGGTAATCCTAACAAAATTCTAGGCCGTTTATTAAGTATGCCAAAGAAAACGTTAGTCGATAAGATTTAACGGATATAGGATTTCCAAGTAGCACCGATGAATGAGACTCCAAGTGAAGAGATAACGAGCACGAGAGTCATCATAAATCATGGACAATCCTAAACAAACATCACAAACAACCACGTAACACAAGAGTAGAAGAGGCACCCCCTCCTCACGTTATTTGTTAGAAAATAGAAAATAAGAAGATGAAATTGGATAAGCATGGGTTGCCACCCACGAAGCGCTTGTTTTTGTTCACCGAGTCACATGAGCTTGACTCGATCCCCGAATTCAATTGTCCTTGGGGAAAGTTTGGAGATCCGGGACTACCATAGTCGGTATATCCCCTCAAAAATAGTGTTTTAAACGATGACCATTCACCTTAAAATTGGGACCATCTTGTTGAGCTAACTCAATGGTTCCATAAGGAAAAACTTGGGTTATTGTGAATGGTCCAGACCAACGGGTTTTAAGCTTACCCGAGAATATCTTTAATCGAGAATTAAAAAGTAGCACTTGATCACCAACGTTAAAAACGCGGTCTTTGATCTTGGCATCATGAATTCTTTTTGTTTTCTCTTTATAAATCAAAGAATTCTCATAAGCTTGATCACGGAGTTCTACTAACTCATTCAATTGTATTTTCTATGATCACCCGCGGTTTTCAAGTCAAAATTAGCATGTTTTAAGGCCCAGTAGGCCTTGTGCTCTAATTCAATGGGAAAATGACAAGCTTTCCCGTAAACCAGCTTATATGGTGTACACCCAATTGGGGTTTTATAAGCGGTCCAGAAAGCCCAAAGTGCATCTTCTAATTTATCGGCCCAAGAGGCACGGTGTTCTCTTACTGTCCTTTCAAGTATTCATTTTAAACCATGATTGGAAACCTCAACATGACCACTCATTTGTGGATGATAAGCCGTGGAAAGACGATGTGTGACACCATATTTTAGCATAACTTTCGCAAATTGATCATTGCAAAAATGGGTCCCACGATCGCATATGATGGCTCGAGGTGCACCAAATCGGGCAAAGAGACTCTTTAAAAATTTAACAACCACTCGGGCGTCATTGGTGGGGAGCGCCTTCGCTTCAACCCATTTTGATAAGTAGTCGACGGCCACGAGAATGTATTTGTTACCCCTAGACGACGGGAATGGCCCCATGAAATCGATGCCCCAAACGTCGAAGATCTCACAAACTTGAATCGCATTTTGCGGCATTTCATCTTTTTGAGAGATTTTCCCTTGACGTTGGCAAGAATCACATGTTTTCACCAATTCATGGGCATCCCGATATATCGTCGGCCAGTAAAAGCCGGAATCGAAAACCTACTTAGCGGTGAAATTGGCACCATGATGTCCCCCCGTGGGTCCACTATGACATGCCTTAAGTATTTCAACGGCATCCGTACCGTGAACACACCGCCGGATCACTTGATCCGCACAGACTTTGAACAAGTAGGGGTCGTCCCAAAAATAATGTTGAACATCTTTAAAGAATTTCTTCTTTTGCTGGGACGACATCCCTTTCCTAATGAATTTCCCCACATGGTAATTCGCAAAATCGGCGAACCATGGGGTACTTTGGTCAATTTTGGTCACACTCCCAAGTGTCTCGAGAGGAAAAGCATCATTAATTTCCTTATTCTCGAGAACACTTTGATGGGGGTTCTCAAGTCGTGAAAGGTGATCGGCAGCAAGATTCTCAGCTCCTTTCTTGTCTCGTATTTCGACATTAAATTCTTGGAGCAAAAGAACCCACCGCATTAAACGTGGCTTAGCGTCTTGGTTTGCCATTAAGTACTTAAGGGCTGAGTGGTCCGTATACACTATGCATTTTTTAAGCAACAAATAAGGTCTAAATTTCTCAAAAGCATAGACGACCGCTAACATCTCTTTTTCGGTGGTTGTGTAATGATGTTGGGCGTCATTCATGGTCTTGCTTGCATAGTGTATAAGCTGAAAATACTTGTTCTTACGTTGCCCCAGAACTGCACCAATGGCATAATCGCTTGCATCACACATTAGCTCAAATGGTAAGTCCCAATCGGGGGCAACTAAGATTGGTGCCTCCGTTAACTTCTTCTTTAAAATATTAAATGCATCGACGCATTCATTCGTGAAGTTAAACGGAGCATCTTTTTCTAAAAGGTGGGTCAGAGGCCGGGCTATTTTGGAGAAGTCTTGAATAAAACGTCAGTAAAAGCCGGCATGACCAAGGAAACTTCTAATTCCTTTGACGGTAGTCGGGTGTGGTAATTTAGCAATAACATCGACTTTTGCCCGATCCACCTCAATCCCAGATTTGGATATTTTATGGCCGAGGACTATTCCCTCTTTAACCATGAAGTGTCACTTTTCCCAATTTAGAACTAAATTAGTGTTTCCACACCGAATTAGCATATTTTCCAAATGGGAAAGGCAAGAGTCGAAAGTATTTCCATAGACGGAGAAATCGTCCATGAACACTTCCATGGTTTTTTCAATCATATCCGAAAAAATGGCCATCATACACTGTTGAAACGTGCCTGGAGCGTTACATAAGCCAAAGGGCATTCTACGATAGGCAAACGTTCCATACGGACAAGTAAAAGTGGTCTTTTCTTGATCCTGGGGATCAATGGGAATTTGAAAGTACCCAGAAAAGCCATCCAGAAAACAATAGAACTCATTTCCCGCTAAACGTTCAAGCATCTGGTACATAAAAGGAAGCGGGAAATGGTCTTTACGTGTCGCATCATTCAACTTGCGATAGTCGATACAAACTCTCCATCCGGTCACAAGTCGAGTCGGTATAAGCTCATTATCGTCATTCTTCACAACAGTGATTCCGCCCTTCTTTGGCACACAATGAACCGGGCTAACCCATGAACTATCCGAGATTGGATAAATCATTCCAGCGTCAAGGAGTTTAATAACTTCCTTTTTGATCACTTCATGGATTTGTGGATTAACCCGTCGTTGTTGCTGGACGGAAGCTTTGTGATTATCCTCAAGAAGAATCTTATGAGTACAAAATCGAGGGTCGATTCCCTTAATGTCGGATATTTGCCAAGTAATCGCACTTTTATGCTTCCGAAGCACATCTAAGAGTCGTGTCGTCTCCTCATCTTTAAGATCTTTTGATATTATAACCGGTAATTTATCATTTTTTTCCAAGTATGCGTATTCGAGATGAGGAGGCAAATCCTTGAGCTCGAGCTCCGGAGGATTCTCAATAGACGGCTTTACTTCTTTTACGTCTGCCATTTTTAAATCAACCGGAGGGGAAGAAACAATCGGTTTTTCATTTAACAATTTTTCAATTAATAAAATGTCCCCCTCCGGATCAAAGTTGTTATTATCAGTTTCCGGTGAAAATGATTCATTTACAAGACAAGCATTGATTTCTTCCCAAGCAAGATCACTTCCCTTAAACGAAGTGAGGGAAGGGGAAGAATCAGAGACGATCGGTTCAAAAGAAGGAGTGGGATTGCCACTCGAAGCATTATCGGTAAAACCAAGAAATTCTTGAGCATACTCCTCCGTAGTCTCATCAATAACATCGATACGGTTGACGGAAGAAACATCGTAATCGGAGGAGTATCTCGCGGTTTGATCAAGGTTAAAAGTGACGACTTCGTTTCCAACACGTAAAGTAATCTCCTCGTCATAAACATCAATTAAGGCACGACCGGTCCTTAGGAAACCTCTCCCGAGAATGAGAGGAACCCGTGGATCGGCATCGAAATCAACAACCACAAAATCCGCAGGGAAATGAAATTTCCCAACATTGACAAAAATATCCTCAGCTATGCCAATTGGACGAGACATAGATCGGTCGGCAAGCTCGAGGGTCATAAGCGTCGGTGTCAAGTTAGGAAGAGACAACTTTTTCCAAATCGACAATGGCATAAGGTTAATGCTAGCACCAAGATCGGCCAAGGCTAAGCATTGAACCATACCCGGAAAATTACACGGTATAAAAAACTTGCCAGGGTCTTCAAGCTTTTCGGGTAGCTTTTTAAGAAGAACCACTGAGCAATTCTCGTTCATTTGAGTCCTGGACATTTCAAAAAGCTTTTCCTTATTATTCAAAAGACCTTTTAGCATCGAAGCAAATTTGGGCATCAAAAGTATAGCATCCGCGAGACTTATATCAAAGTGTAACTCTTGAAAAATCTGATAAAACTTCTCCATTTGGTTTTTATCCTTCTCGCAGTGCTTTTGTTTATTTAAGCGTGACGGATATGGCAACTTTGTTTTAACGGGTGTTTCATTTTCATTATCAATTACAACCTTTTCTTTTCCTTTAGATGTCGGGACCACCGGAGGTTGGATGTCTTCAGTTCTTCCATTATTAATAGGAATTTCCGTATCCATTGTCACCTCGGTTTCACGGGCGACTACCTTGGGAGGTAGAGAAGAAGAGGTAGTCGGAGCCGTCGGTCCATCATAAGTAACACCACTCCTCGTTATGATCGCTTTTGCATCGCCCCTCGGGTTAGCGATCGTGTTGCTTGGCAACGTTCCAGAGCCCGAGGGTCGATCATTTAAACGCTTGTTGATATCATTGATTTGAGTTGCAAACATTTTCGTTGTTTCCTCTTGTTTAGCAATTAAAGCTTGTTGTCCTTGAAGCAATTGTTAAATCAACTCTTCCGTGGGCGACGGATTTGGAACAGCAGCTTGATTTTGATTATTAAAACTTTGCCCACGGTTTTGAAAATTGCCATTGTTTTGATTTCCATGATTATTATTTTGAAAATTCCCATTGTTTTGAAAATTATTCCCTTGAGGCGGGCCTTGGTGAAAATTTCCCCGGTTTTTATTTTGAAAATTCTGATTTTGTCCTTGAAAACCATTATTTCCACGGTTGTGATTTTGATTGTTATTGAATAGATGATTACGGTTTTGCACATTGTTATTCTGATTCACTTGATTAGGTTGATTAAACCCGGGTGGTCCTTGAAAATGGCTCGAACGGTAGCTGAGGAGATTACGGTCTCCTTGAAGAGGTGGGTAACCGTTGCCACCCATATTTGCAGCATACACATTCTCTTGAGCAAAAGAGCCGGTCGTCAGACATTCATAATACGGGTGTGGACCACCACAAGTTTCACAAACGACATTGACCACATTAACTTGTGTGTTTTTGGCTTGATTCGGCATCATTTAGTACATCTTTAGCATAGCCGTCGACAAATCATCAATTTTCTTATTCAAGACGGCTAGCTCGGGGTTAGAAGAAGAGTTAAGAGTCGCAGTCGATCTTATTGGCTCATTCCTCTCGGCTGAGGAATCCCAATAATTGTAATGGGCCGTCATATTCTCGATTAGCTTGTAACAATCCTCAGGACGACGTTTCATAAAAGTACCACCAACTGCAGCATTGATCGTGTCCCTATGTCGTAAAGTCAATCCATTATAAAACGTATCAATTATTGTGACGAGAAGCATATTATGATTCAGACAACGATCAATGGCATGCTTGTAACGCTCCCAAGCCTCAAACAAAGACTCATCGGGGAGTTGTCGAAAATTACTAATATCATTCCTCAATTTCATCACCATCGATGGTGGAAAATACTTTGCCAGGAACTTGGAAACCATTTCATTGAAAGTATGAATCGAGTTCCTGGGAAGGCGATCAAACCAAGCGGTGGCATGATGCGTAAGAGAATAGGGGAAGAGAGAGAGACGGAGGGCGTCATCGGAGACCCCGTTTTGCTTCATATTTTGGGTGACGGTTAAAAACTTATCAAGATGCTTATTTGCATCGTCACCCGGTAATCCGTGAAATTGGCACGAATTTTGGACTTGTTGTATCATGTGGTGCTTAAGTCCAAAATCCGTAGCCTCAATATTTAGAGGGGCAATCGGGCCACCTCTACCATGCATCGTGGGTTGGCACAACTCCTCCATCGTTCGGAGATCGGGAGCCGGCACGTGTTGGTTTTCATCACCACCCACCGGAGGGTGTTGATTATTCATATCCATTTCCTCAACATTAAGGAAATGGACACGGTGTGTATTATATAAAAATTGATTCGTGTCAATTATAGTATAATTATATTCCAAAGAAATACTAATGAAAGTATTTCTCGGGTCGTTCTCCCAACGAAGGCTCGAATGGAAAAATCCGAATTATCGAATTGGGAATCGTGTAGTGTAAGTGAATAGTGAAAAAGTGATAAAGTGAAAATAGCAATCAAGATATTCAATTATTCATAAACAATGATAAAGCATGCAAAGAGTACAAGCTAACAATGCACAGAATCCTAAAACGTACAAACGGTAATGCAACCGCGTTATTTAAAACGCGATTTTTATTTAAAAATAATCCTACAAACTTGAAAATATTTTCTAAAAATCTTAAACTATTAAAATGAATTTCTAAAAAAAGAAAAATATTTTTTAGACTTTTCTTTTATTTTCTATGATTTAAAATTGATTTTTGAAATTAAAAATGAATTAAAAATAGAGAAAAATAGGAAAATAAGTTGGAAAAATAAAAATTCAAATCTGAAAATTCTAAAATACTATAAAAGAATTTCTAAATTTTTTTTTGTATTTTCCAGACCTTTTAATGACTTTTTGGTAATTAAAAACTATTTAAAAATTAAAAATAATCAAAAGAAAATAAGAAAAATAGTAAAAAGTCTTGGAAAAATCTGGAAAATTTTCTAGAAAATCAAAAATAATAAAAGAAACTCAGAATAAAAATTTGAAGTGAAAATCAGCTTATTTGGAGCTTTTTCTGACTAAACTGCTTATCACAAGTGCTTATTAATAAGCACTTGTGACCTGAACTTGATGAAACTTTAAACACAGAACAAGTACGATGTATTAAGCTCAGATTTGACAAAATATGATCAATGATAAGCTCAATGATACTCAGATACACAGAATTAAGGGAATAAGCACAAAGTGCTTTGCAGAATAAGCTAAAGCTAACTCAGAAGCAATTAGACCAATCATAAATCATTAACTACTCAGATGAGGCAGAATAGACTAGTCTACTCACATAAACAAGCTCAAATACAAACTTGCAGGCAACTAATATCAAAACAGAACTCAGTTAAAGCTATGAACTACTAGGACATATTAAGCTGCTGAAATAAGCAGCAAATGATAAGCTAATGGGATTAAAATCTTCACTACTAGTTTGACATTACAAAATAGCCAAGAATTAGGATCTCTATACTCTTAATCCTATCTAAATCAGGCCTACAAGGTAAGCAAACACCTGTGGAGCAGGGGACTATGGTGCCTGAACAAGCAAATTCAAAGCTCAATTCCAATAAGCTAAGAAGCTTCAAATCCCAATTTTCTTTTTGATACTTATTCTCTTACTACCAAGATTTTAAAAACAACTTTCCATTTTAATTTCCTATGATCAATGAAGCCTACAGGTTATCCCAAAGCTATGACTAAATCTGAGTATATGATCTTTTTGACTTTTTGATATGACTACCTAAGTTGACTATTATGAATTTGAATTGTTCCTAGATGCTGAATTATGTTATTTAAAGCTATAATGCTACTGAATTAAGCTACCTTAATCTAAATTGTACCTACAAATCAAATTATTTAATCTAAAAACTGATTTAAGACACAGAAAAATGAGTGATTAAGCTACTTGTGACTTTTGTTGAACTACTGACCAATTTTATGCAATTTTAATATTACAACTTACCTAAGTAAGTTATTTATGCAACTAAGCCTATCTGTCTAACTCTTAAGCTTATCCAAACAGTTACTACCAAACACCCCTTAATGTGACTAATTATACTACAATCTCTATGATTCTCACTACAAATTGCTTATTAGCTGTTCTTAAAAGCTTACAAATGAATCACAGAAGCTATAAAATCAACTAGCTTCAACTAGATCCAATCAACACTCATAATCTCCAATCCACAAGTTAACAGATGATCAACTTAGAACTCAGATTATGCAATAAAACAACTCAGACCAAAACTCATACAATCTACAATCATATATCAACTCAGATCCACACAAAAATAGAAGCTCAGATCTTATATTAAGCACTATCACAATAACTAGTATTCAAGCAAAGAGACAGATGATCAACTATCAATGACACTACTCAGATGCACAAACTTCAAACTATCAATATCAATTATGAAATCAAATCAGTAATCAACAAGCTAAACTATAACAGATCTAAACAATCTATTCTACTATCAATTCTACACTAATCAATGATCAATCAAGCATAAAACTCAAATAAGTTGCTACTAAAAATGAAACAGATAACTACTACAATTATGAAGCTAATACTATGCTACAAATTAAAAAATGAATCCAGAAGTTACCACAAGCTCTCCCTCAGCTTGAACAGAGGGAGTTCACAGATGCCTATATTTAAGATAGGCTGATGTCATCTCTTCTGTATCAGCTATCAAACTCCTCAGCATCAATTGAAACTTCTGATTTGAATGAAACAATACTACTTGAACTACAGGCTTTCTGAGCTTGAATATACTAAGGATACACTGGATTGTAGCTTATTGAAGATCTGAACCTGATTTTGAAACTATTTTTTTAATTTTTTTATATTTTTCCAATTTTTTTATTATTTTCTAAACTTGAAGTTTTTATGAATGAAATGAAAAGTAAACTTGAATAAGCTATTTTTTAAAACAATTTGAAGTTTAGGAGACAAAATAAGCAGACACTAATTGAAATTAAGCTAGTTATAAGCTAAAATGATACTGAATAAGCAATAGAAATTGATTAATAAGCTGAAGATGTAAAAAGGAAACTCGAAATTTTATTAAAAGCTCAACTAATCAATTACAATAACTAGTCTACATACATTTTGACAGCATAAATCTACTTAAAATTCTACATACAGAAGCTAAAAATGAACACCTATTTATAGGAAGTGAGGAGTGGAGGTAGTCCCAAATCTAGCTTGGCAATCCGAGCCACTATTGTGCTTCTTTGAGTCCCTTATCAGCCCTTAGATCAAAGTTGTGTTTCTTCAAATCAATGCAAGCCCTTAGATCAATATTGATGAGGTGTCTTGTCCAATTAGCATGCGCCATCTGTCCCATTTGAGTGCTAGTACTATCTCTCTGTGTCAAATATGAGTCAGACGCTTCTAGAAGGGTTCCCAATGATTGGTATGACATGCATCCTCCAATCTCATTGTGCCACGTGACCTCTGATAGATTCTCTTACATTCTCTGACATGTGCAAGGTCACGTGTGGTTCTAGAAGGTTTAATTATTAGCTTAATTGATGTCTAAGTGTAGTGGTTTGAACCAATTGATATTATTGGTGCTAGGGTTCTTAAGGTTCTGGGTTGGGGTGAATTTGGGGAAGAAAAAGGCGCGAGTGGTTTGTTTTATATTATTTAACCGGTGGGGTTTTGGGCTCTGGTAATTGTTGGGTGAAATTGGGCCTTTGTATTTATTAGTGGACTTGGACTCTCATAAAATATGGATTGGACCAAGCTTTGTAATTTCAGATTTAGTAATGAGAATTACAAAGACCAATTGTGTTATCTTTCAAACTCCAAGGGCTAAATGTGACTTTCTTCAAAAATATAATTCAAGGACTAATCTTGCCAAGTCTGAATAGATGAAGGACTATAGATGACTTTTGGATCTCCGGCATTGACTTTTTGACCAACTTCAACTCTCGTGCCCGTTTTCATTGTTTTCCCGTGATTTTTCGTCTTTTTATGATAAATCCGTTCCTGCACATTCACAACATACAAACACGTGTTTTCTTGGCATTTGTTAGTTCAAATATTCGTATTGGTTCGGTTTTTGGCCATATAATAGTGAGTGAATAAGCACTCACCACTAGCTTAAGGTAATTAGTGTTTGTTTTGATCTAATGAAACCTAGTTATTGATTGTTGATAAGTTGTCTATTGTTTAGTTGATTGCTACACATTAGGCTAAGAAAATTGGCTGACCTCTGTATGTAACTAGCTTGAACGTCTTAGAAAAGGCAATCGTATGTACACTGCGGTTTTTCTCATTGTATTTAATGCATGAATTGATGTTAGTGATTCTATGGTTTGGGTACTAAACGTGACGCTACAGGAGAAATTGAAATTCATAGAGTTGGGGAAGGCTGTGTACACCCCACGACTGTTATTAAGGAATACAACGCTTCAGCTAAAACAATTGCACTGTGACATTCAACAAATCAATAAGAGGTAACTAGGGAGTAATTATATCTAAGTAAATACACTTGTCTCATTATAATAAGTCCACCAATTTTCCTTTTCTTTTTATTTAATTCCTGATTTTAGACTAATTTTCAGTTTTGGGTTAGTTGATTAGAAACTAATTCCACCCACTTCCTCCAAACCGAGATTTTTACCGCTTTCATAAACTAAGAAAAATAAAAAAAGAATCATCCCTCACCTTTAGACTTAGATTGACATACAATTCAACTTAACAACACTATTCCCCTAGAGAACGATCAATCCCCTTGACATACCTATAATATACTACAACGACAAGGTACACTGCCTGGAGGATTGCAAAGCTTCTCAAGATCCCTTGTAGAAGTAAAACCTTTTGTAAGGTCGCAATCCTCGCATCAAGTGATATTCAGAATATCACATATGTAGAACCGTAGAGGGGGTGAATACGGTTTCTTAGGCTTTTAAGACGTTTAAAAACTTTAAGCCTCAAAGAAAACCAAGTGGTTGTATAATAAATCCAAACAACCACAAACACAACCAAAGTATATAAAGCGAGTAAAGAAATACACCACGATATATGCTGGTTAGGGATGGGGGGTTTATGCCATCCGTACGTCCAGTTGCGAATCCGCGACTCCGATACTATTCACTAGTATAATCCTTTCGGTGGACTACAAACCGTTACAATTCACTCCACCGATATTCACCATTATTGATGCTCACAAAGAAGGAGTTACTCCCACGGTATTCCACCCTCGGAAACCACCCAAAAGAATCTCGCGATTCGACTTCACCTAAGGATCACAAAGATCACTACCAAGACTTCCCACGGGAAGTATCAAACCCCAACTAGATCCCCAGTGATCTAGGCTTGGTCACCAAGACACAAGACTTCCCTTACAAACAATTGAATGAATGAATGAATGTTTGTTCAATCAAGTCCTAACCTAACCTAGAGACTCGATTCTAGTAGAAAGGGTATAGGTAAGAAGACCCTCGACACAATCACAAGAGTGGATTAGGTTCTTATGATTCTTCCCTTGCAAAGAGATGTGTTCTTTCAAAAATGTTAGTATGAAAATCAAGAACATGGGATTAGAGATGTGTTCTTTCAAAAATGTTAGTATGAAAATCAAGAACACAAGATTAGAGATAGAGTGATGATGAGAGAGTGCCAAGTCCTAACCTAACCTAGAGACTCAATTCTAGTAGAAAGGGTATAGGTAAGAAGACCCTCGACACAATCACAATAGTGGATTAGGTTCTTGTGATTCTTCCCTTGCAAAGAGATGTGTTCTTTCAAAAATGTTAGTATGAAAATCAAGTACACAAAATTAGAGATAGAGAGATTTTAGAGTGTTTAGAGAGAAAGAATAATGGCAAGGGTGAGGACTACAAGATGCAAGGGTGGTATTTATAGGCCAAGAACCCAACTTGGGAAAATTTTACCGAGGCCGGCGCGCTGCCCACACGGTGACGCGTGGGTGATGCGCTAGACACCCTGGGGAAATTTTCCCAGAGCTTTGGGTGTTGGCTTTATAAATACCTTACCTTGCTAAACCCCCAATTGTACTTCACACTAAACCTTAACATTAATCAATCTAAGGTTTACCAACTCAAATAGCCAATTTGGAAAATGTTTTGTGAAGTGTTTATAAGAAAACAAATTACCAAGGGTGTAAGGTGTAGATAGGGTAATTTGGAAGGGGTTGAAGTGTTATTCCTCACATGGAATAGAAAAAAGAGAAAGAATATGCCAAGGTATATTCCAATGCTTGGGGGGAAGAATGTGATGGAGGGTTGAGATGAGATGGTTTGAATTGGATGGCTAGGATCAAAGGGAGGCTCCCTTGGTTTTCAAATAATTTGGCATGTGGGGGAAATGAAGGGTTGAGATGTGTTTATTTGAAATGAATGGCTAAGATCAAAGGAAGCCTAGGTTTAGATTGAGAAGGGATATTCCAAAGGAATATGCTTTGCTTGGGGGGAAAGGGAAATTCAATGGTTGAGATGGTTTTGGTTTGAAATGGATGGTGAGGATCAAATACATGTGATGATATAGAGAGGAGAGGTTGGATGGATGGTTGAGATGTGTTCAATTAGAATTGGTTGGCTTGGATTAAATGGAGCCTCTTTGGAATTCAAACAATTCCAATGTGTTGAAATTGGAAGGTTGAGATGTATTGTAAGGGAATGGATGGTTGAGATGTAGTGTGTAAGGGAATATGTAAGAGTGTAAGAGATTGTGTAAGAGAATATTTGATTTGGATATGATTGGATTTGTCTTTAGTAGAAATGAGATTAAGAGAAGATTAAGACATAATCTAATTGTCATTAAGAAGAAAAGGTTTAGACAATCAAGATTATAAGTTGAGAAAATCATAGGTTACTTATAAGTTCAAGTAACACAACATCGAGAATCCATAGGTTCATATCTCGTGACTTTCCACGACTCGACGTTCTCAACTAATACCTTGGTTCAAACAAGTTAAGTGCTTTGCCTTGATGTAATGCATAACCCAAGTGGGAAAGGATGCGTTTACGCAAAGTGACCTTTGACTTAGTTTGACCAATAAGAGAGTAAACCCGTTATGTAATTAGAGAAGACGTAAGCACGGGATATGAGCATATGGATGCTTCAATATGATGTCACGTGAAATATACAAGCTCCCTAAGTTTAGAAAAGCCTTGGCTAGAGGCGATAGTTAGAAAACATGAGTTGGCGTTTTCCTGTAAATGGGTACTTTAAAAGTAGGATCTCTCAAGTCTCAAAACTCGTTTCGAGTGTTCTCAATTAAGCACATAACATATTCATACCTGTATTGAAAGATTCACATTTGTCGGGTAAGGGGAAAGCCGACTTTCAAAATTCGCCCAGAACCATATAGTGTCCTGGCACGTCACCCGCGCATTGACACGCGGGCAGCGCGCCAGGAGCAGACATTGGCTCCGGCGATTTTGAGCTAACGTTTGTTATTTTATGTGTTTCGATGGTTTATTTGTCATCATTAAAACAAGAAGAGATCTTGATCATGTTGCCTCAACAATCTCCCCTTTTTGATGATGACAAATAAATACTGAAAGTAAATAAAATTACAAAACTTAGCGAAGACAAAGCGCGCCTTTGGTGTAGCTTGCGTCTTGACCTTTGCCTTGTAATTTGGTGAAGCCTTATCATTTCTTAAATGGTCTTCACGCTCTTGCTTTCTTTCTCCCCCTTTTGTCGAATAAAAAAGGCGGGACTTCTAATCAAGCCAGGTTTCGAACTTGGGCCTATGGGATAAATGAGCTAGCTTGAATTTGCACCCCGAATGTGCTCCCCCTTGAACATAGCTCCCACTAGATCGTTGCTCCCCTTTTTTCAAGGCGGGGATCCATGGTTCAAAAGCCTCACCTTTGCGGTGGCCTAGCTACACATAGAAATCACAACACGCAACAAACAAGAAATCCTCACATGTGAAAGTTCCAAAATGGGTTAGGTTACCATTTGAAAACTTGCAACATGGGTTAGTTCTCATCATAACAATAAGTATATTAGTGTCCAAGCTGACTCCACTATCCAAATGTTGAGCACTATATACAGATAGAGATGAACTAAACATGATTTTCTCATATAACCCATAATACACTTTATATCACATAGAAGACCATAAAGCATACAACAAAGACAATTCCTAATACAAGCTAGAGACACATTCTTCAACACCTTTTTCAAGCACAATATTATATGGTGACTAACTATATCACACATGACCAACAACAAAAGTTGCCCAAGCAACCTTATTTCTTGCGCTTTTGAGCCGCAAATTTTGCAAGACCTTTCACAACATTTGTTAACATCATGAAATTGTTCTTGTAGGCAAGATGCAACTCCCTCATCTCCTCTTGAAGATCCTTAACATCATTCTCAATCTTGATTGTTTTCTCACAACATTTACACCTTCGTGCATGGTCATGAGTTGAAGCATCAAGTTTGGGAGGGAGAGGATACCCTGTTTTGTACCATATGGGATCACTCCACAAACATTTCATCACATAATTCCTAAGTATTTGATTATCAATACATGATGGATTTTCCCATTCATCATTTGGTTCTTTATCTACCACAATGGACTTACCCTTGTAGTCATTGTTTGAAGCATTACTCATTTTAGAGAGGAGATTTTTCTAAGTGATTTAAGTTTTGAAGGAAGAGGATGAAGTATTTGAGGATGCAAGTAATAATGTGATTTATATAGGATGGAAGAAGAGTGGTAGGTATGAGTAAAGAAACTAGTCTTTCATGTTCATGATGAGTTCAACAACTAAGATGCTTGAAGAGATGGTCAAGCCATCTAAATCATATACCAATATGTTATTAGGCATGTGATGGTGTAAGGAATAAAAGAAAGTGATGAGTTTTATTAGTTGTAGTTGGTAGAGAAAAGATCACATAATTTATCATGCATGCAACATGTAGTTTATCACATAAGGTGAACAAGTATAATTAGATACAAGATCTTTAACATAAGTGTGAATTGTGTTTCGATATTTTATCTAATCTTGGAAGCTTAACATAGCCAAAATTTTCAAGATGAATCAAGATAATGTGTGTCAAGTTTTCTTGCTCAAACACATAGTATAGACATGTAGAATCTTGGATAGTATCAATCATTGTTTGAATAAATGAGTTGATACATATCTTTCCTCTTGGAAGACATTTATTTGGTCTTCCATCCATGCCTCCACATAAGCCTTAATCACATAAGCTCTAAGAGCACCTAAAGATTGTTCTCCTAAGATGCATGTTATCCATGAACATCTAGACCTATCCCAAAAACAAATTGGATTTTTAAAAAATGTCATGCCAAAACTTAGACTTGTTTGTTTTGTGACCTAAGTGTCCTTTTATTCAAGTCGCCAATGACTTGTTGTATAGGATGACCCCTCGCTTCTCTCACTTCCTTAGGATTGCCTTCATCCGAAACATTAACTTGTAATGTTGGTGACCTTTCTTGATCTTGAACTATAGGTTCATTCATCACATCATCTTCTTCGGAAGGAGATGATTTAGACTCAGGCATGCTCTCATCAAAGGTTACACTGAGAGATTCCTCAATCCTCATTGTTTCCTTGTTAAGCACTATGTATGCTTTACTAGTTTGAGAGTATCCTAGGAACACACCTTCATACGACTTTGGGTTGAATTTGGTGAGATATTCTTTGGTGTTAAGTATAAATACTTTGCAACCAAATACTCTAGGGATGGTTTTCTATTCCTAAGTATTTCATAAGGTGTTTTATTAATTATCTTTCTTATGTAGACTCTATTAAAGATGTAACAAGCGGTATCTAGGGCATGGCACCAAAACTTTTGTGGAATGGATTGTTCATCAAGCATGGCTTGACTCATCTTTCTTAACTTACGATGTGTTCTTTCAATAATCTCATGCAATTGAGAAGTGAACGGGCCCGATAAGTTATAAGATATTCCATATTGTTCACAAAAGGCTCCAAATTGCATTTTATCAAAATCACTACTATGATTTGTTTTAATTGATACAATTGAACAATCAAGTAGGTTTTCAAGTTTCTTTCTCAAAATGTTGAATTTATTCAAGACACCATCCTTGTTTTCAAAGAATAATAACCAAGTGTAATTTGAATAATCATCTATGATCATTAAAGTGTAGAAGTTTCCTCCATAACTTTGGATCGGAGATGGACCATACAAATTTAAATGAATCAATTCTAAAATCTTACCAGTTGTCACTTCCTTTTTATTCCTATTATTGGTTTGTCCTTGACTCCCTAGACATGTGTCACAATAATGCCTTTCAAAGCTCAACTTTGGTAAATTCCGTACTAGCTCGTTAGAAGCTAGGTTTTGCACTAACCTCATATTGGCGTGACCTAACCTCCTATGCCAAAGTGTTAAGTAGTCCACCATGGACGTAAGACATATGTGTTGCTTAGAGTTATCACCCAACTTGCATGTATATAAGTTATTTCTCCTATGACCTTTTGCTAACACAACACCATTCTTACTAATAGTACAATCTACCTTAGTAAACTTAACTTCACAATCATCATCACTTAATTGACTTACACTAATCAAATTGAAACTTAGACCCCTAACATGCTCAACATTGGAGATTTCTATGGAGTCATGAAGGACATTACCTTTGCCGACAATTTTGCCGTTAAGTTTGCTTCCAAAAATGACTTGATTGCCATTATTCGCCGTGTGTGATGTAAACAATCTTCTATTCCCGGTCATGTGTTTAGTGCAACCACTATCCACTACCCACTCATCCGGCTGTAGATCACTTTTGAGACAAACCTACAACAAAAGTACAACTCATGCCTTTGGTACCCATTATTTCTTGGGTCCATTTTGGTTAGCATTTAAAGTGCCCAAGATAAACATTCTTGGGTCTTGAAGTAAGATACATAATTTCTCAATACCATATTTAGAAAAAGCGGACCAAGGATTGTTTTGATAGTTATTTTGAGTTTGATAACTTTGTCTATAGTTATGATATGCTTGCAGTCTAAAGAAGTTTTGGTTTGAATAGGAGTTGTCTCTCCTTTGGTAATTGTTGTATTGGTATTGAGAGGACTTTTGACCATAGTTAGAGAAATTTCTTCTTTGGTTGTTGTGAAATGATGGTATTTGGTTATATGAGGTAGAAGATCTTATATTAGATGTAGGCAAAAGTGGTCTATGATTTACTCGAGGTTGTAAGTATCCAAGTCCATTGCGAGAGCTTGAGTTAGAAAATTGTTTTGGATTTTCTCTTTTTGCAATTGGAGCTTGATTACCTCGAGTACTTACAAGAGGAGCTTGAGTAGTAATTGGTTTAATGTCATTGTTTAATGAAGATCCAATTTTCCTCAGAGGCCTGGCGCGCTGATGACGCGTTGACACGTCAGCTAGCGCGTCAGCCTCGGGGATTGTTGGGGCCTCGTTTTCTTTAGCCTTTACAAATGTTATTGGTTTTGTTAGGCTTATGGGAGTGGTTGTTCCTTGTTTAAAAAATCCAAGACCTCACTTATCTTGAGACACCTTTTGCCGACTTATTAATTCTTCTAAATCATTTGTGCTCTTTTTATATTTTGAAAAGCTTAATGATTCCTTTTGAAGTTCCAACACTTTTTCATTCAAAGAGTTAACCTCAAGTGTGAGTACTTCACAACTTTTACAAGGTTCAATCATCCCTTTGCAACGTTCTAGTATTTTTACTTTACTTTCAATTTCACAAACCCTTTCTTTAGATTTAACAGTTTCTAATTCAAGAAGACGTTTTTCTTTGAGAGCTCTATCAAGGGTTTTTCTAAAATCATCATTAAACTTAACTAGTTCCTCATTCTCCTTTTGCACATTGATAATACATAAGTTATTAGAAGAAGAAGGGTTTAGAGATACCTCAAATTTTTCTTGGGCCATCAGACACGTAGCGTTGTGGAAAACTAGAAGGGGGGGGGGGTTGAATAGTTTTACGTCTTTTTCGTTTTGCTTATTTGTAAAAGATAGTTTCTAAGATGAAACTTTCAAATCACTTTAATACATAAATATATAAACTAGTTAATTTATGATTTTGTATAAATACTACTTATGTATAATGTACAATTTCAAAACACTTAACTACAAAAGTATAAATACAAGATTTATTAAAGGTTTTATATATACAATGCTTATGTATAATGTTTGGAAAGAATATACAATTTCATATATTTTATGTAAGCATATATATGTATAGTAGTGTATAGATATAATTATATGTACTAGGTTGGTTTTTGTAAGATTAGTTTTATGAATGGATTTTAGTTTGATCTTTATGTGAAATCAATCATATGCACAATACTATAAATTATGACTATGTGTGAAATGCAAGTAAGTAATAAATCAAAGAGTGAGAGATGGAAAGATCAAACCGAGACACAAAGGATTTATAGTGGTTCGGCTACAAGGACACCTTCCTTGCCCTACTCCACTCCCCGAGTCACCTACTCGAGAGTTTTCTTCACTAGATCAAAGACCTCCTTTATGGCGGAGAAAACCGTACACACCAATATACACACCAATTTACACACCAATCTTCACACCAATCTACACACCAATCTACACACCACTCTTCACACCAATCTACTATTTTCTTCACACCAATCTTCTACACACCAATCTTCTATACACCAATCTTCTATTCTCTTCACACCTTCAAAGTACTAATGTCTTGACACCTTCAAGTCACTAATATCTTTGCAACTTCAATGCACTAGTGTCTTGACACCTTCAAGCCACTAATGTCTTCACACCTTCAATGCACTAATGTCTTGACACCTTCAAGCCACTAATGTCTTCACAACTTCAATCTACAAATGTCTTCTAGTCTTCTCCACTAGAGATCCTTAATTTCTTCACTACAAGCTCCTATTGCTACAATCTCCTATCACCACTACTATCTAACCCTTCTTCTTCACTTCAAGTCACACTTCACACTTACAACAATTCTAGATTCTTCAACTAAATCTAGTTTACTAATACATACACCTTATTCACCAAAGTATGAAAGATATACAAGGAAATGTAAACAAACAACTTAGATAGCAAGATGATACTAAGTTGTAATACTTCTAATAGAAGTATTCTTCTCTTTGCACTTGAAAGAATGAGGCTTTGGATCACTTGGAAACAAAGGCTTATGAAATGATCAAAGGATTTTTAGAATTGAAATGGAAATCTAGAACAGAAAGTTTTTGTGCAAAAAGGTAGGGAAAAAATCCAGGTTTAAGCTGGTATTTATAGGCAAAAGTTTCTGACAGAGGAGCGTGGCCGGTCCCCTTAAATCATGGCCGGTCCCCTTAATTTTAAGGGGACCGCCCTTTATAATTAAAGGGGCCGCCCAGCTGAAACGGCCAGAAACTTTGTCTTTTAGTGGGGAAAGTTTATTTGGTGAAAAACTAACTGATTTTGGTTAAATATTTGAAATCATATATTTAGTATGATTAAAACATTTTTCCTTATTACCAAAAGTGTTTTTCAAAAATATATAATAAGATTATATAATTAAATAAACTTTGTATTAGTTAATTAAATACCCCTTTGATCATACATTGCACTAAACACTTTGTTTATTCATACCTTAAGTGATTTGTTGGTGGAAGTGATTATTTATTACTAAATACGTGTTTACGTCATGATCTTTGGTTTGATTAGTTTAAGTTTTGTGATTATCAAAACATAGAGATATCGAAAGATATGAATAATGTTTTCAGTCAATTATTTATATCAACAATCTCCCCCTTTTTGATGATTACAAAACCTAAACTTATTAAATCCAAAAATTAATATTTAGACAAGTATTTAGTAAGTTTACATTCACTTCTCCCCCTTTTTGTAGAATCAAAAAGGTTAGGCCGAATAAGCTTCGTGAGAGAAGTTTAAACGGGTAGAAAACTCCCCCTTGATGTATGCTCCCCCTCGTTTGAGGGCACCAAGGTTTCGAGAAAGTAATTCTTGCAGGAAAAATATTAGAAGCACAAGCATGGCACAAGCAAATACATATAGCATAATATTAACAAGTAATAATTATGGCACAAGGGAATAAGAAACATATATTAAACCATTCAATAATAGAGAAATGATTATGTCAACCCATAATCATTGTTACAAAGGCAATACAAATAGAATTCTAAATAACATAGAACATCCTATAGTGCCAACAAGAAGTGTCATCAAACTTTCTTGAATCCCAAAATGGTTGAGGAGTTTTATTTGAAAATGAGAAAACATAAGCATATCAAATGCTTGGTGGTTTAGTGGAGGTAAACTCTTGGTTCCATGGGTGTTGGTGAGTTTGTAGAGCTTGGAGGTGGTGGATTTGAAGTGGAGTTTGTTGGTTGAGGGTTGTGATGTTGTTCAAGTGATGGGGTTTGTTGAGATCTAGTAAGAAGATACTCAATCCAAGTGAAGTGCTCATTCAAAGCAATGGTTTGTTGTTGAAGGAAGATGCAACAAGGACAATTGTTAACATGCTTCTCAAGTTGGTTTTTGTTATGTGGTGATGATGGTGAGCTTGATTGTGGTGGATCCAAATTGCGTTGAGCAAGATGTAATGCTAAAAGAGCACTAAGCTCATGTGCCTCTTTTAGCTCCTCAACGAACTTCAAGTGTTCGGAGGAAGGTGATGGTGGTGGAGCATGATAGTTGTCTTGGGTGAAGGTTTGCACATGCAACATTGGAGTGGCATGTGAGGTTGTAGGAAGTGGTGGTGGTACTCTAGGTGGTGGAGACATGTTTGAGCTTGGGTAATCATGAAAACAAGATATGGGTGGAAGATGTTCTTCATGAGTGGATGATGTCTTTGTTGAATGAGCAATATGTGAAGTGTTGATTGAGATATTGGGATTGTTGTTTTGGGATTGAGCATGCTCATCAAAAGAGGAAGCATTAATGAGGGTATTAGTGGAAGATAGGTTGTGGGATGACTCATTTGAGTGGGTTTGAGGTTGAGTTGTTGGTTGACTTGAAACAACATCACAAGAGTTATGACAAGAATCAAGTTTCCTCCTCCAAACGGGTTTGACGGAGATCCTTGCGGTTCTTGAAATCTTTGGTTTTTGGTTGTTGGAAGATGACATGTTTGGGTGTGATGGCATTAATGGTGGGAGGAGAGTATTTATAGTGTATGAGAAATGTGGTTTAGGAAGGAAAATTTGAGGGATAGTATGGGACAAAATATGTTTGTGAATTTTGGGAAGTATAGGCTGAAGTGGGTCAAAAGGTGATAAAGAAAACAGTATCCCCGACCATCAGATGGCCGGTCCCCTTAATCATTAAGGGGGCCGCCTTATATAATTAAGGGGGCCGCCCATCTGGTGATTCCCAGAATGCCAGAAATGGGTTTTTGACAGAAAATTTTCAAAAAGGTTGTGTTTTTGTTTTTGGATTCAAGTAAGTTCAACTCTTTGAGGCAATATAGGGCATACTATTCATGAATGTAGAGAGTGATATAGAATTAATTAAAGTAGACAATTAATTTCTAATAATCATGCTATCTATTAATTTATCAATTAAGATATGCACCAAAGGAGACAACAAGCCAAGTAAGCTAAATGAGCAACTATATGAAGATGATAACATTTAGTCTAGAGCAAACATGTTGATGATTGTTGACAAGTAACAAATAGACAGATATGATTATATGGACTTCAAGACTTGTTACAAACAAGATCCATATGGGCAAACCATGATTCTCATGAAATGATTTGATTAGATTGTGGATGTCATTTTCACATAAGTTTATGACATATATGAGAAAATAATAATGTTTTAAATAAAATGTTTTTAGTTTTATTCAACAATGTTTGAAAGTAAGTTTTCACTTAATGTCATAAATCTGGGAACGAAAGAGTCTAATGAGAAACAAGGTTCACAAAAGTAAACTAGCGTTAGGTATATATAGGAAGTGCAATTTAATCAAGTTGGAGAATGAGTATGAGACTATTACTAGTGGTGCTCAATTCAGGCTAAACACGACCATTTTTACGGGTTACACACACCCAACTTCTCACATAGAAGCAATTCAACCGTTAGGTTAAATTGAATTTCTAGTCAATAGATTCTCCAGTAGTCATTCTCTTTTTAGAAGAAATCGAGTTCCTAAATTTACCTATCGAAGATTACCAAATATGAAGTATTCTTGATTCACTAATACTTGGCTTAATGTTTTGAAATACATTCAAGTTTGTATCCTACTAGGACAAATTTTGTTTTGTTTCAAAAAGAAAAATGTTTCTGCTTTGATAAAGATCAAAATAATGTTATGATAGCTTATGATTAAGCATGTTGTTCGAAAAAGCATAAAATAGATATTCGAAGGGTTTTAACTCAAAGAGAGAAGTTTTTAAATATGACATATTGATTTTGATAATCAAGAAATTTCAGGTGAAAGATATACTTCAAGAGAATCGATTCAGCCCATTGTCACATGTAATCATCTCTAATGGCAACTAAAGATGTGAGAGAGATATGGTAGACATTGAACATCTAAATGCAATGAGATAGGAAAGGACAAAGAAATTCATCAATGAATGCAATATAGACATATGTATATATGCATGTATACAAGACACATTGTAATATTGAGTCACTAGCAAGTCTTAATTATAACACATCTATTAATGCAACTAGTAAGATTATATAGCACAAGTGTCAAGCATTCTATTCTAGATCATAGAAGATTATCAATATAGATGAAAACTAAAACAAATGATAATAGATATAGCAATAAGAGGGTTAATTATCCTAATGTTATGTATGCATATATTGGTATTCATGATCTAAAAGCATAGCAACTTGCAAATTAAAACATATTAATATACTAATTGAAGCATACTCTATCTTAATGTAATGTAGGCAAGTTTTTGAAAAGAAAACTTACCTCAGGTCCAGCTCTTCTTTAAGAGTGGTCATGAGAGCAATATAAAACGTCAGGAAGGTTTTCCCCAAAGCAAGTTGAAGAAGCGAAGTAATATCCTAATGCAAAAAGGATCAAGGAGACTTGATCATAGAAACACTATCGGTCGCACCAATCATCACAAGTCGTGCAGATTAAGAATGGTAGAAC
The DNA here is from genome assembly GCA_030686995.1 of Artemisia argyi. NCBI lineage: Eukaryota > Viridiplantae > Streptophyta > Magnoliopsida > Asterales > Asteraceae > Artemisia > Artemisia argyi. Next base: position 84,654,855 of record CM060706.1, read on the forward strand.
AAGAATCCTTCGTCATGAGGTAGTAACGAACACACCATAAAGACAATGGTCATCAAATGAAAGAAAGCGAATAGAGCGATCCAAAAAGTAGTAGTTCCTTTGATCGTTAATTACCTACACATGACAGAGAGCTTGGTACCCAGATTCTCATGGGTCTGATTTGATTAGTAGCGAACATCCAATGCACTTAAATGCATATGAAGAGGATGTCGTCGAGAAGTACAAGAATTCATTATTTGTTTGTTTTAGCAAACAAACAATAACTTTCTTGACTAGAGAAATAATCAATGGATGTAAATAATAATAGTTCTAAATTTTTCCATTAGGTTTAACAAATTTTATTTGTTTTGATGTATTTGTCAAATACTCATCTGCCGTATATCCTAATCCGGTTTTATCATAAAATGACTTTTGAATGTTAAGTAGATATTTTAAAGATTTAGAACTATTTTCAAATTTTGCTAATATTTTAGCTTTTTCCTTTTCCATTTTAATTTCATGTTTATAGTCTTGACAATTTTTACATTCAAGATCAATTTCAATATTACTTTCAAGTCTAGACATTTTGTCTTCTAAAATTATTTCTTTTTCAAAGTTATTTTCAGCGGATGTTGAAGATTCATTTTTAAAAATAATTTTTGAGTCAATGTTGCAAAAGTGTTTGAAGCTATTTTCCATTTTTGAAAATTCTAATGTAAATTGATCATAGCAAAAATGTTTGGTTTTGAATTGTACCTTATTTGTACTTGTACACTCTTCACTCGCTATACGGTGATCAACTCCATTGTTCATGTCGCTCCATGTTTTGTTTGTAGCATTGCTTGGATCTTGGAGCATGTAATCCTTGTCATCACTATTTGTATTAACATTTGTTAGGATGTTCACGTATTCCGTATTTACATCGTCTTTATCGTCCTTGTTGCACCATGATTTATTAACATGCTTTTTTCCGATTTGACACATGTGTTCTTCATTATTAGTACCTTCAATGATCACATTTGAACTAGTAGTACATGTGTTTATTTCAACTAAATATTTATCTATTAAATTTTCTAGAGTAACAATTTCATGTGCAATATCAAGTTTATCATCTTTGGTTTTACATTTCTCTTGGTGAAACTTTAAAAGGCATTTCCAAATATCATTTGCCGTTTTACAAGGAAATAATCTTTCATATTCAACATTTGGTAGAGTTTTGAAAATAAGTAATTTAGCTTTAGTATTTTTATCAATTTTTATTTGAAGATTATTATATTGATTTTCAAAATCCATTTTAGTTAGTTTAAGATCACCAATTGAAATAATATGCCAAAGATCAAGATCTATTGATTTCACATAATTTTCAAATTTATTTTTCCATTCAAGAAAATGATCATTTTCAAATAATGGTGGTTTTTGCGTAAATTCTCCTTCTAGATATTTTTCGAATTCCATAGATCGTTACAAGTTTTAAAATACAGTATATTTTAAAAATCTTGTTAGACATGGCTCTGATACCAATTGTGGAAAACTAGAAGGGGGGGGTTGAATAGTTTTACGTCTTTTTCGTTTTGCTTATTTGTAAAAGATAGTTTCTAAGATGAAACTTTCAAATCACTTTAATACATAAATATATAAACTAGTTAATTTATGATTTTGTATAAATACTACTTATGTATAATGTACAATTTCAAAACACTTAACTACAAAAGTATAAATACAAGATTTATTAAAGGTTTTATATATACAATGCTTATGTATAATGTTTGGAAAGAATATACAATTTCATATATTTTATGTAAGCATATATATGTATAGTAGTGTATAGATATAATTATATGTACTAGGTTGGTTTTTGTAAGATTAGTTTTATGAATGGATTTTAGTTTGATCTTTATGTGAAATCAATCATATGCACAATACTATAAATTATGACTATGTGTGAAATGCAAGTAAGTAATAAATCAAAGAGTGAGAGATGGAAAGATCAAACCGAGACACAAAGGATTTATAGTGGTTCGGCTACAAGGACACCTTCCTTGCCCTACTCCACTCCCCGAGTCACCTACTCGAGAGTTTTCTTCACTAGATCAAAGACCTCCTTTATGGCGGAGAAAACCGTACACACCAATATACACACCAATTTACACACCAATCTTCACACCAATCTACACACCAATCTACACACCAATCTACACACCAATCTTCACACCAATCTACTATTTTCTTCACACCAATCTTCTACACACCAATCTTCTACACACCAATCTTCTATACACCAATCTTCTATTCTCTTCACACCTTCAAAGTACTAATGTCTTGACACCTTCAAGTCACTAATATCTTTGCAACTTCAATGCACTAGTGTCTTGACACCTTCAAGCCACTAATGTCTTCACACCTTCAATGCACTAATGTCTTGACACCTTCAAGCCACTAATGTCTTCACAACTTCAATCTACAAATGTCTTCTAGTCTTCTCCACTAGAGATCCTTAATTTCTTCACTACAAGCTCCTATTGCTACAATCTCCTATCACCACTACTATCTAACCCTTCTTCTTCACTTCAAGTCACACTTCACACTTACAACAATTCTAGATTCTTCAACTAAATCTAGTTTACTAATACATACACCTTATTCACCAAAGTATGAAAGATATACAAGGAAATGTAAACAAACAACTTAGATAGCAAGATGATACTAAGTTGTAATACTTCTAATAGAAGTATTCTTCTCTTTGCACTTGAAAGAATGAGGCTTTGGATCACTTGGAAACAAAGGCTTATGAAATGATCAAAGGATTTTTAGAATTGAAATGGAGATCTAGAACAGAAAGTTTTTGTGCAAAAAGGTAGGGAAAAAATCCAGGTTTAAGCTGGTATTTATAGGCAAAAGTTTCTGACAGAGGAGCGTGGCCGGTCCCCTTAAATCATGGCCGGTCCCCTTAATTTTAAGGGGACCGCCCTTTATAATTAAAGGGGCCGCCCAGCTGAAACGGCCAGAAACTTTGTCTTTTAGTGGGGAAAGTTTATTTGGTGAAAAACTAACTGATTTTGGTTAAATATTTAAAATCATATATTTAGTATGATTAAAACATTTTTCCTTATTACCAAAAGTGTTTTTCAAAAATATATAATAAGATTATATAATTAAATAAACTTTGTATTAGTTAATTAAATACCCCTTTGATCATACATTGCACTAAACACTTTGTTTATTCATACCTTAAGTGATTTGTTGGTGGAAGTGATTATTTATTACTAAATACGTGTTTACGTCATGATCTTTGGTTTGATTAGTTTAAGTTTTGTGATTATCAAAACATAGAGATATCGGAAGATATGAATAATGTTTTCAGTCAATTATTTATATCAACAAGCGTCATTTGTTGGTTGGTCTTCATCTTCACTATCACTCCACGCTCCTCCAACGAATGCCTTATTCACTCTCGGCTTAGGACATTCATTGATGAAGTGACCCTTCTCTCCGCAATTGTAACATCCTTAGGTGCGTCTTGAACTTTCACCAACCTTGTTGTCACCACTTCGGTTTCCCCTAAAGTTGTTCCTTCCACCATTATCTCGGTTTCCAAACCGATTTCTTCTACCAAAGTTACCACCTTTCCTAAAGAACCTCTGAAAGTTCTTAGCCATGAGATTATATTCTTCGTCATCCATATCATCTTCTTCATTGCTATCCTCTTGACCATCATTATCATTACTAGCTTGAGTACTAGTGACTTTAGCTTTAAGAGCCAAAGACTTAACCTTCTCCTTATTGTCTTTGGTACTTGCCTTGTCGTTCTCAAGAATCATCTCATAGACTTTGAGATTTCCGATGAGCTCGTCAAGAGGTAGTTCCGCCAAATTCTTGGCTTCTTCTATGGCTGTCACCTTTGGCCTCCACTTTACCGGAAGTGCTCGAAGAAACTTTCTCACATGGTTCTTGTTATAGAAGCTAGGATCAAGAGTCGTGAGACTAGTGATAATAGCATTGAACCTTGTGTACCCATTATCAATGGTTTCTTCATCCGAGATCGAGAACTTCTCATATTGTTGTATGAGTAGATTGATCTTGCAATCCTTTACTTGAGAGTTGCCTTGATGAGTGATGATGAGAGAGTGCCAAATTTCCTTGGCGGTCTTGCAAACATGAACCCTTTCGAACTCCCTTCGAGGTAGTGCATTATAGATCAACATCTTGGCTTCATCGTTCTTACCAAGCTTTCTCCTTTCATCATCATTAAGATCCAAATGTGGCTTTTTCACCAACAACTTTGTTTCCGAGTCTTCCACCATAAACTCAAAGTTGCCATTTTGAATTATTTCCCACAAATCAAGATCTTTGGACCTAACATAGGTCTCAAATCAGGTTTTCCAAAAGCAAAACCCATCGGTTTCTAGCAAAGGTGGTCTTTGCATAGAACACCCCTCAACATAGTTCTCTTGAACCATGGATCTATACTCTACTTTATCAAAAATCTTAGTTAGGATTTTAGGTTTTTGGGAAAGAAGTTTTTTACTTAAAATGACTTCTCGGGAAGGCCTTAACGCTCAAAAACTTGAGCATACTGCTCTGATACCAATTGTAGAACCGTAGAGGGGGGTGAATACGGTTTCTTAGGATTTTAAGATGTTTAAAAACTTTAAGCCTCAAAGAAACCAAGTGGTTGTATAATCAATCCAAACAACCACAAACACAACCAAAGTATATAAAGCGAGTAAAGAAGACACCACGATATATACTGGTTTGGGATGGGGGGTTTATACCATTCGTACATCCAGTTGCGAATCCACGACTCTGATACTATTCACAAGTATAATCCTTTCGGTAGACTACAAACCGTTACAATTCACTCCACCGATATTCACCAAAATCGATGCTCACAAAGAAGGAGTTACTCCCACGGTATTCCGCCCTCGGAAACCGCCCAAAAGAATCTCGCGATTCGACTTCACCTAAGGATCACAAAGATCACTACCAAAACTTCCCACCGGAAGTATCAAACCCCAACTAGATCCTCAATGATCTAGGCTTGGTCACCAAGACACAAGACTTCCCTTACAAACAAATGAATAAATGAATGAATGTTTGTTCAATCAAGTCCTAACCTAACCTACAGACTCGATTCTAGTAAAAATGGTATAGGTAAGAAGACCCTCGACACAATCACAAGAGTGGATTAGGTTCTTGTGATTTTTCCCTTGCAAAGAGATGTGTTCTTTCAAAGATGTTAGTATGAAAACCAAGAACAAAAGATTAGAGATAGAGAAATTTTAGAGTGTTTAGAGAGAAAGAATCTAGAGAGAAAGAATAATGGAAAGGGGTGAGGAATACAAAAGGCAAGGGTGGTATTTATATGCCAAGAACCCAACTTGGGAAAATTTTACCAAGGCCGGCGCGCTGCCCACGCGTTGACGCGTGGGTGACGCGCCAGACACCCTGGGGAAATTTTCCCAAAGCTATGGGTGTTGGCTTTATAAATACCTTACCTTGTTAAACCCCCAATTGTACTTCACACTAAACCTTAACATTAATTAATCTGAGGTTTACCAACTCAAATATCCAATTTAGAAAAAGTTTTGTGAAGTGTTTATGAGAAAACAAATTACCAAGGGTGTAAGGTGTAGATAGGGTAATTTGGAAGGGGTTGAAGTGTTATTCCTCACATGGCATAGAAAAAAGAGAAAGAATATGCCAAGATATATTCCAATGCTTCGGGGGAAGAATGTGATGGAGGGTTGAGATGAGATGGTTTGAATTGGATGGCTAGGATCAAAGGGAGGCTCCCTTGGTTTTCAAATAATTTGGCATGTGGGGGAAATTAAGGGTTGAGATGTGTTTATTTGAAATGAATGGCTAAGATCAAAGAAACCCTAGGTTTAGATTGAGAAGGGATATTCCAAAGGAATATGCTTTGCTTGGGGGGGGGGGGGGGGGAGGGGAATTCAATGGTTGAGATGGTTTTGGTTTGAAAAATGGATGGTGAGGATCAAACACATGTGACGATATAGAGAGGAGAGGTTGGATGGATGGTTGAGATGTGTTTAGTTTGAATTGGATGGCTTGGATTAGATGGAGCCTCTTTGGAATTCAAACAATTCTCATGTGTTGAAATTTGAAGGTTGAGGTGTGTTGTAAGGGAATGGATGGTTGAGATGTAGTGTGTAAGGGAATATGTAAGAGTGTAAGAGATTGTGTATTTGATTTGGATATGATTGGATTTGTCTTTAGTAGAAATGAGATTAAGAGAAGATTAAGACATAATCTAATTGTCATTAAGAAGAAAAGGTTTAGACAATCAAGATTATAAGTTGAGAAAATCATAGGTTACTTATAAGTTCAAGTAACACAACATCGAGAATCCATAGGTTCATATTTCGTGACTTTCCATGACTCGACGTTCTCAACTAATACCTTAGTTCAAACAAGTTAAGTGTTGTGCCTTGATGTAAAACATAACCCAAGTGAGAAAGGATGCGTTTACGCAAAGTGACCTGACCTTTGACTTAGTTTGACCAATAAGGGAGTAAACCCGTTACGTAATTAGAGAAGACGTAAGCACGGGATATGAGCATATGGATGCTTCAACACGATGTCACGTGAAATATACAAGCTCCCTAAGTTTAGAAAAGCCTTGGCTAGAGGCGATAGTTAGAAAACATGAGTTGGCGTTTTCCCGTAAATGGGTACTTTAAAAGTAGGATCTCTCAAGTCTCAAAACTCGTTTCGAGTGTTCTCAATTAAGCACATAACATATTCATACCTGTATTGAAAGATCCACATTTGTCGGGTAAGGGGAAAGTTGACTTTCAAAATTCGCCCGGAACCATACAGTGTCCTGGCGAGTCACCCGCGCGTTGACGCGCGGGCAGCGCGCCAGGAGCAGACATTGGCTCTGGCGATTTTGAGCTAACGTTTGTTATTTTATGTGTTTCGATGGTTTATTTGTCATCATTAATACAAGAAGAGATCTTGATCATGTTGCCTCAACAACATAATATCACTTGTGATATTAAAAATATCAATTGTGATATTTAGAAACGCATAAAAACGAACAAAAATGTACGAATACGGACAAAAACGTAAGAAAGTGAAAAAAATATAAATTAAAAAAATGTGAATCACTTGTGATATTCTGAATATCACACGTAACTTTCTGAATATCACTTGTGATATTCAAAATATCACTTGTGATTTTCATGTTACAAAACATTTGTTGAAAATCACTTGTGATATTCAGAATATCACTTGTGATTTTCATGTTACAAAACATTAGTTGAAAATCACTTGTGATATTTAAAATATCACTTGTGATATCCAAAAACGTATGAAAATGTCTAAAAATGGCCGAAAACATTTAAAAATGGATGAAAACGTAAGAAAATAGACGAATATTTAGAAAAATGGACGAAATTGTCTGAAAACGCACAAAGGTATATAAAAACGGACGAAAACATGTGAAAACGGACGAAAACATTTGAAAACGGACGAAAACATATAAAAACGGATGAAAACGTAAAAAAACGGACGAAAACATATAAAAACGGACAAAAACAGTTGAAAATGTATGAAAACCTATAAAACGGCCGAAAGCGTAATAAAACATAAGAAAACAGACGAAAACGTATGTAAACGGGCGAAAACGTAAGAAAACAGACGAAAACGTATGAAAACGGACGAAAACGTATGAAAACAGGCGAAAAAGTAAGAAAACAGACGAAAACATATGAAAACGTATGAAAACGGATGAAAACAAACGACAACGTTAGAAAATAGACGAAAATGTATGAAAACGGGCGAAAACATAAGAAAACAGACAAAAACGTATGAAAACGGACAAAAACGTATGAAAACGGACGAATGTACGAAAACAAACGAAAACGTAAGAAAACCAGCGTATATGTACGAAAACGAACGAAAACGTATGAAAACGTAAGAAAATCGTAAAAAATGTATGAAAAGAGACGAAAACGTAAAAAAACCTGATGAATATGTATGCAAAATGTATAAAAACAAAAAAAAAAGGATTGAAGAAAAAAACGCGAATTAAAAAAATGAATAAATAAGAAAGACAAAAAGACAAGAAAAAAGGGATTTAGGGTTTCGTGTTTTTGTCGATTGCTATTGATTGTTGGCTGGTTCTTTGTACGCTATATTGAAGCCTTTTGGTTTTGATATTTTCTCTTATTGGTGGTTGTGATTCTGCACGTGAACCCGTATTATGGTTTGTTTTGTTGATTGAATGTTCTACTATAGGTTTAAGTTATATATACATGGGTTTTAGAGAGATGTAAGTCAAGTTTGAGGGTAATCTTGTTTAAAAACCTGTCCTACTTTCACAGATCTGTATGCGTATGTTATATTGTTTGATCTTGTGATCGTTTGTATGGATGTTAGGGTTTGCTAACCATAGTCGATGGTTACTTCTTCATATTATTATCAGACCTGTAGGGTTAGTTATTGGCTATTTATTGCGTCTGTAATATGATGGTATTATGAGGGTAATGGTTTTCGGTATTCATCGATTTGGATGTTAGGGTTCAGAAACCCTAGTTTTTGTTAATATTGGATCCTTGCTGCAACTGTTTATGCTATTGTGGATTGTACTGATGTGGGATTGTGTAAGTTAGGGTTGTTTAAACCGTATTTCTCATCAAAGGTAGTTTCTTTTCGCGTTGGATTTCACTTTAATTTGATGCACTAAAACGTGCCATTGTGGTGTTAAGTGTGGCATACGTATATCACATGGTTGCTTCGGTTTGGTGGCGTTGTTTATTTACTACTCTCATGTGATCAGACGTGATGCGGTTTTGTATGTTATCGGAATATTCATTCCATGGTGTCGAACCATGGTTTTTTAGTTTGTTGAATTGGAAGTTGTGTTTTGTGGTTATACGAAGAATGATGATGTTCTAGATACGAGGGTTTGTTATTGGTTTCTTCGCTATCTCTACAAACATATAATCACATTTTGATGATGCTTGTATTACCTGCTGCTAATATCTTTATCTTGCGTGTTTGGTGATGTCGTTATTGGTAGTTAGGGTTTGTTAAACTCTAGGTATCATTTCTTGTTGGGTCTTTCCTGCACTTCGTTTGCTGACCAAGACCTGGCTAATTTCATATTATGTTCAGACTTGGTGGTGTTTGGCAGGTTTTATAGTCTATAATACGATGGTATTGTGGTGGTTGTATTATTGGCCGGGGCTGATTTGAAGTATTTATGTTTATTGTACGACCTGGTGTTATGAGGATGTTTTCTAGAGGTTGTATGGTGATTTTCTTGGTAGTATGAATGTTGCAATCGGCTGCAACATGTTGAAGATGCTAGTATCACCTGATGCAAATGTGGGTTTATTTAGGCGTGGTTGCTAGGATTGGGTGTTTGGTTGCATCTTCAGTTGGGTAACAGTAACACTTGGGCACGTTTCGGGTGGTTTTGTTACATTTGGCTAGTTGTTTGAGCCTGGTTCAAGGCTTATTCGTGTATATGTTCATGCTTCGATGTCGAATTCAGTCGTGTCTTATAGGATTATGTATACATTTTGGTTTTGTACTGGGTGGAGATTTCTGGTTCGCATGGAAGCTGATTTTAAGTGCTATGATGACTATGGTTTGGGTTCTTACCTGACGGAAGTGAGCATTAATTTTTTTCATCTTAATATCCGCTTGTATAGCCGTTGTAGGTTGTAAGTTTATTATGTAAGTTATAAGAATGACATGTCATTCTTATATAGTGGCTGCATGTAAGTGTCCTAAGGGACTGAGATGAGGGACGTCACCCTCATCCTTTGTACTTCATGTTTTTTGGTGTAATGAATTTTACCAGGGTGAAAAATCTCTTTTACAAAAAAAAAATAAATAATAAAAATAATAAAAATGGACGTAGGTTACCATATTAAATCTTAGGTTAATCCTCACAATTAGATTAAACTAGATGGATAGTGAGGATTTGTCACTAAGTATGCAACAAAAACTTAGTCTCTAAAATAACTCACCTCAACTATTTAACCTTAGTTTTGTGCATTTTAAAAACATTTTAGCATATAACCTAAAAGTGCACTCTAGTTAACAAGTGTTCATGTTCAATATGAAAATGAGAGGTCATGTTGGTCTTGTTGTGAGTGTAAACTTAATTTAAAAAAATAAAATAGATGCCCCACAATATATGACTACCGTTTTTTTTCTCACTCACATAATACTCAACACTACCTCTCATATTCAAATTGAACATGAGAGGATCTCAAACCAATGAAAGAAAAACATTCATTCTATTAAATAACTAAAAAAAATTCAAAATTAAGTATTACATATTAAGCAATGCATTCATGTTGTACAATTAATTTATGCACCAACATATATATTTAACTCATTCAATTAATATAATAATTAAAACATCCATCGATGCAAAAATACAGTTGATAAACCACGGGACAGGATCCTCTCAAGTAACTTGACTCAAGTTAGAGGATCCTTAACCATTGGATTAAAATCAAAGGAAAAGATGATGTGGTTTCACTTTTAATCTTGACCTTTAATCCAATGGTTGAAGATCCTGTAACTTGCATCAAGTTGTCTCACCAACTTCAGAGGCTCCTCTTCCATAAACCACATGTTACAAATCAAACAAGTTTATTAGAATATTTTTTTTTTAAATAGTCACATAAAAAACACTAAAACGTTCCTAAAATAAAAATTAATACAACTTATCTAAAAAATGGCATGTTTATGTTCTTTACCATCTTCTTTTAATATAATTTATTTTGTCATCGTTTGAAGTTATTAGAACTTAAAAAATTCTCGTATTTTTTAGAACTATTGTCACGAAAAACGTATTAGCAAAAAACATTGTTTGTCAAAAATTTAATTATTGTGTACTCGCCATCACAACGCGCGAATACCATGCTATTAGTTAATTAGGAGAAAGGTTTGAGGCTTACATACTTAGGGGTGAGCATCAGTCCAAGACCGGACTGGACCGGATCGGACTGACAAGACCGAGGACCGAAATAGCCAAAAAACCAAGACCGGATCGGACCGAATATGGTCTGTCCGGTCCGGTCTCGATCGGTCTGGTCTAACAAGGCCAAATAATCGGTTTGTGGTCCGGTCCGGACCAGACCGAGCGGACCGAGGACCGAATAAGCCAAAAATTCAAGACCGAGGACCGGACCGAATGTGGTTGGTCCGGTCCGGACCGGTCCGGTCCGGTTTCGGTCGGTCCGGTCCGGTCTGTTCGAGTCATTTGCTCAGCCCTATACATACTGCCCAATTGGATGTTACTGTAGGCTCAGATCACTAACTACTAACTCGCCGTCAAAAAAAAAATTACAAAGTTTTTAAAAATTAAAGTGTATAGGTCAAGGGTTCAAAATTTCTTACTATAAGTTTTTAAACTTTTATACTAAATTTCAAAACACCCTTACACTCAAAGTTCTCTTAAATAAAAAACACTCCGTCTAATTACATACATACTTACTTATGCTTTTATTAAGTGATAACGGGTGTTTAATGGTCATCCTTTAAACTGTAAACATACTATGTTTGTTTGAGTGTATTAAATTTAAAATCACATTTAATTAAAGTAAATTTTGAACTCATTTAATGTTTGTTAAATGATTGAAAAGGAAAATTTAAGTGTATCAATCACATGTTAAATGCATATATTTATAGTTTAAAAGTTAACGAGTAAACACCTATTAGCAAATCTCTTTTATTAATACTCTTTTATTAATATTCCATCATGTAATAATTTAATTTATAGACTACACGCGGATCCAACTCCTTGTTTATCAATTGGCATTGATACTTACACCACCACAATTGATTTATGCATCACAATATTACACTACTAATGCATATAGTACAACATAGTATGTGCTTAATTTTAATACATGCATCAATTGTGGTGATGTAAGCATCAATGCACTTCTTAATATATTTGTTTGCGAATCAATGAGTTGTACCCGGAATAGATGATTGTAAATAAAGTGACTAAAACAAAAAATTGTCGCCTAGAAAATAAAGATTTCTAGCATAAACAAAACTAACTTACGTTGTGTTTGTTTTTTAAAGAGAGGCTCTTAACAGCCTATGAATCTGAACCGTTCAGATGCGGTCAGACATTTTGGCCATTCAGGTTGTTTTTTTCCTGTTCAGACGCGGTCAGATGCAGTAACATCTTAATGGTTTAGACTTAAGAGGAGTGTTTGAATGCCTCTTGTTGATTAAAAAAAAAAAAAAAAAAAAAAAAAAAAAAAAAAAAAAAAAAAACGAGCAAACAAATGTGCGGTTCAAACTTGAGTTTTTTTCCCGTTCAGATGCGGCCAGATTCAGACATTTACGCCTCAAATTCAGATTCAGATGTGCGATTCAAATTCAGATTCAAAATCTCTTAAAAAACAAATAACACCTTTTAATAAAAGGGAGATGATTTGAACACTCACATTTTTTATTTGCACACTCACCGTACAAGTTATTAAAGCATGATGTAAATATAGTACAACTATCTCATGTGGTACTTGAAATGTCCCAATCAAAAAAAGAAGTGTGCAAATCAATTCCATTAATAAAATGATGACTCTCTTTACGGCAAATCAAAATGGAATTTGATATGTCGCTTTTTGAAAGCACCACCAAATGGTGTAGCGGTAATGTGTTTGGTTTTCTCAAAATAGATTAAGGTTTCAAATATACTGTAATTGTTTATTATTTATATAATCAATATTTACTTACTTAAATATGTAGGCAAATTTGAATCCTACTCCGCAATAGTATTTTTTAAAAATCATTGCATTGTTCAAGAAAATTCAAAATCGAATATGTTACATTTTGAAATTAAATAGATCTTAGTTTCTTTTCCCCATACACCTTGGTCTAAAATTAAATGGAATGGATCATGGATGGTTATCTTGATTATGAATTTCATACTCGTTCTATCTAAGGATTTTTTTTTTTTTTTTTTTTTTTTTTTTTTTTTTTAAAGAAATTTGTATGATTTATCAACTTACTTGGAAAATTGCGTGTGTCCCTCATGAGGGTCCTTGATAGTTGAGATGTTCAAATCTAATGATAACTCTTCTCTCCACTCTCGAATTTTTAGTAAGCGGTTAATTCACAATGAGAATCAATCTAGCACAATTTCCGTAATAGCCTTTCAAAACAACATTTTGAGTTACGTATCTTTGTATATTGTTAGGCTCGAAATATCATTGTGCAACATCCTTTTTTGACCACAAATTCAATTTGTAAAATGGCTTTGATGTCAAATATGCATCCTCATTTAACCAGTGGGTCCTTACGTCATAACTCATAAGTATCTTAGATGGCATGTCTCTAATGAAAAGCAACCGAGTAACAACATGTAAAAGGAATTGGAATTTATATTTAGATTTTGGAGGAAGCAAAAACAATTAAAAACATTGGTTACATCATCTATTTGTACTCCACTTTCATTAAATGCAAGAACCCAAGAAGGCAACCGCACCGGACCATCCCTTCCACAACTTTGTCTCTGCTTAAAAATCATATAAAATAATTTAATATTATATGTTACTATTATTTAAAAGGTTTTTCTAACATGTGTCTTAGGGTACATGTTAAGCACAAAAAAAAGTACATAAAAATACTTATGGACTCACGTAAAAGTACAAACAAGTGTACTTTTGTATGTCCTTTTTCTAAGGCACATGTTAAGCACAAAAAAAGTACATAAAAGTACTTATGGACTCACGCAAAAGTAGTACTTTTGTATGTCCTTTTTCATGAGTCCCATAATACTTTTTATGTACTTAACATGTGCCCTAGAGCACATGTTAGAAAAACCTTTATTTAAATCTCTGTCGGTAACGCGAACTTATTCAGACAAGAAATTCTTACACAATTACGATTGGCCTGAGTTATAAGGACGGGGGTCCTTTTTTTATTCTAACGGGGGGTTGACTTTTTTGGCGTTTTGTGCCATTTTTTTTTTTTTTTTTTTTTTTTTTTTTTTTTTTATAATTTTGTTTATATCAAAAAGCTATAAACCTAAAAGTGCGGAACAAAAAATATAAAGTTTAATAAGTCAAACTGTTAAAACTGTCAGAAATACGGAACAGAAACTGAGCTACGCTGGAAAAAAATAGGGGACAAAAGGGAGACAAAGGCCCTGACACCTTTGTCCCCCGTTAGAATAGTACGACCCTTACGATTATATATCATGACGTTTCAGTCATTTCTAATGATTTTGATGAACACCAATAATGCCGACATGGGATTTTCACTTTTACTTTTTGTCTTCTTCTATTTTATTATGGGTTTTTTTAATGTGTGCCCTGGGGGCACACGTTAAGAACACCAAAAGGACAATGGGACTCACGAAAAAGTACATCCGGACCCACAGAAAAGTACACTTTTCAGATAAAAGGTGTGGGTCCGGATGTACTTTTTCGTGGGTCCCATTGTCCTTTTGGTGTTCTTAACGTGTGCCCCCAGGGCACACATTAAAAAAACCCTTTTATTATTATTACTGTATTATTCTTTTTAAACTTATACGTAGTACCATGCTAAGAAACGTATTTGAAAGAAAATTTAATAAATGACTAGGAAATAAGACCACCTGTAATAGGGGTTGGACGACCCGGATATGTGCACTGAGGATGCGTCCTCACCTATTAGGGTGACACCATCTGACATGTCGTTAAAGGAAAAAAAAGGCAAAACTAGGTCTTTGCAATCACCTAATCCTTAGCGTGGCTTGGTTAAAAGAACCACCCTCAATGGTTTAAAAATATGACCGTTTGGTCATTTAATAAAAGAAAAAAACTTTAAAAATCTAAATAAACTTACCTTATCTCAACACTTCTTCATTTTATACATATTTTCAAATTTAACCTTTATTTACATACTCTAATCTTCTTGACTCAAACAATGCCTCAAAAACTCTCAAAACCAAAACAACAAAAACCCGACGCCAACAAAACGTTCCAACACCGGATTTCAATTTTTGTTTCGGTCACTCACTACCCATTAAGTTTTAACCCGCAAGTTTTATATACCAACCACAACAACAACAACAACAACAACAACAACCACCTTTTTATCAAAATAATTTGTTCCAACATCCATTTAACCAACCAATGTACCAATAACAACAACAATCTCAACAACAACAACAATCTCAAATGTATTGTCCACAAATGTTACACGATTCATTGTCACAACCAACGTACCAATCTTAAACTTCTCAACATTATTAATCATTTTAAGATTGAGGAGGTAGAAGATTTGTATCCATTTTTTGGTACTCAAAGTTATTATCCGGCTCATGGTTCGGGTGGTCCGTCAGTAACTGTTCAACACGACGAGGAGGAAGAGGTTGTAGTCATCACAAAGAAGGTGTCAAAAAGACGTCAAAAAGTTGGCCGATAAAAGGATACGATTCCCTCAACTGCAAATGGAAATTGCGGAGTAGTCCTAAAGTTGGTCAATTTTACGCGATTCACGATAATGTAAAATGGAAAAACCATAGTGGCGCAAATGACCAGAAAATTTTCGAGAAAACAGCATCTGAATATCATACGATGTACGGTCAAAGCTTCACACTAACTGAGTCGTGAAAACTTTTGATAGAACATAAAAATTGGCAAGAGAAATGCCAAAAATTTTCAAAACCAAAGTCACTGCAAAAAAAAGTTAAAGACTTCGGAAACCACCTCACACAACACATCGGACTCAGCATATGGTGGTTTTAATCTCAACAATGAAGCAAATGATTCTGATGAGAAAAAGGTTTGGGATGTTCGACCAACGGGCTGGGACAAAGCTAAGAAGAAAGTATCATCCTCCTCCGTTCTTTCGAAATCTTCAACTATTGTACCTATTGTTGATCAGTTAGTTGATAAACGGAAAATCGTCAAATAGGGTTTCTTTTCCAAAGAAGGAAGGCCATGATTCTTATTTAGAGTTGAAGCAGCAACAAATGGAAATGAAAGAAAAGACACGTAAGCGGAAACTAGAACTTGAAGAAAAGAAAAATTCAACAAAAACAAAAAGAAATCAAGTTAAACCGTCAAATGTTCATGTTTCATCATGAAAAACAAAAGAACGAATATATCTTGTTCTATCATTCTGTCGTTGACCATTTGACTGGAAGACAATGAGAGACGGTGTTGGATATGAAATGAAAAACAAAGGAGACATATAATTTTGACTATTATTTTATGTATCTAATTTTTCTTGTAATGTTTTTAATCTTACTTGAATTATTAATGTAATGCCTTTTTAATTATTAATGAAATTTTAATTTCAATAAGGGTTTTGTTTTATTATATAAAAGATAAGATGGTGTGAGAATATATTTGTTCAAGTTATTTTTATTCTTCAAACGATTTAAGGATCCAAAAGTCATTGAGGGAAAAAAAAGTTTTTACTCCCAACAGAAAAAGCTTTCCAAGACTTTTTGAGAAAAAAAAGTCATTGCTCTACCTTCTATCGAAGATGACATTAAAATATCCGCAATGCTAAAAGTCTTATAAAATTTGATTATTTTATTTATTTATTTTTCTTTTACAAAAAAAATATATGATCAAAATTTAACTCTCATTGTAAGAAATCATTTTAATAGCTTTTTTGAACCTTTAAATGACATAATAGTCTAAAAAAAGATAGTTTAAAATGATATACAGTAAATTACATACCAATGTTTTATTAAAAAATAAGTCATTAAGCAATGACTACGCTCAAGTCATTTTCATTCTAACTTTAAAAAACATTTAGTGACTTTATCTTTATTTATTTATTTATTCTTTTTTTCATAAAAAGTTTAGGAAAAAGCTCACATTGAAGATTTAGAAAAATCTTGCTGAAAGCATCAACTTTTGGTTTAAAAACCCGCTTTTGTTTATTTAATAAATGTGGGGAGCCTATCGTGTGTAGGTTGTTTGCGAGTACTTGTTGGTTGCTATTGTGATTTACTTCTCGTTACTGGGAGTATTGAGCAAGTCAAGATTGTCTGGATCTTTTGTTAAATTGTCTTTGCTTGTTGTAACTTTTCCCCGAGGCCTGTATGAAACTGCATAAAAAACACCGCGAAATGAAAACCGGTGGTGTGACCTCCGTGGGTGGGAAGTTTTCTCTTGTCTTGGTTATCTGTAATTAGCAAGAGCTTTTTCTTCCTTTATGTAGTTCTTTCAGTTAAAAGACTCGTAAGGAATTTAGAATATGTGTAGATTTTCTTATTTTTAAATTTGTATTTTTATTATTTGGCTTACTCGTAGCTATTTATTAATATAATTTTGCCTTTAAAAAAAATAGTAGGAAAAAGATGATAATAGTGATTAGTGATCTTAGACTAGAAGTAGTGGTAGCAACTCACTTGTCGTAGTCTCAGCGTCACATCAGCTTTCTCACTCCTTTTATTTTCACTTACTCTCACTCACCATATATTCGTTTTGGTCACTCTCACCCATCTTTATAAAAATATACTCCACTAAATATCTCACACATACTAACATACTAAATATTTAATTATAAAAATCGCATTTTTTATTCGTTTCTGGCTTGATCACACACCATAACTTGTTTTTGCTCCGCTCACTCATGACTTGAACAAGAGGAATGACAACTCACTCGCGAGTCACTCACTCACGCTAAAAAATAGTCAGACTCCGTTTAGCCTAAGCTAGTTTATATTCTTAGTGTGCGTTTAACTTTATTATAAATTTGCATATCTATAGTTCTTGTAACTTTTTAATCATGGAGTGAGCAAAAAGACATTTAAGACCTTGGGCCACAAACGATGAACATGTACATGCTGATTTTGATGATTAATGTGGGGCTTATTTTTCAACACTCATGAAAAGACGAAAGACAACTCTCTTTCATGCCAGCTTCACATGTCTATACCATCATCATTTCTAATTCAATTTCAATCAAAAGCTGTTTTTCCATTTTCACTTTTGGTTTTTCCCTAAAGTTAACATGTTTTTAATTTGAATTTTCTAAAAAGGAACATATTGATTTGGTGATTGATTCTTGATAGTGGTACATAACAAATAATATTTCATATATCAACGACTACATCAAAATAGTACATTATGTTTGGTCTTTGGATGTTATCATATTGGATATAAGGGGGTGGCTATCTTGCGGTAAAAAGGAATCGGCAAGGCTTGCCGATCGGCAACCTCGACTGCCAGTCCTTTGGCAAGATAGATTCGGTGCTTCAAACGGGAGATCACACCGATTCGGTATGCAAGTTTCCAAGAAAAATTATACTGTTTGACATTTAATATATACGAACGTTGGGATGTTTAAAAAAGAAGAGAAAACTACAAAATACATCTCTGTGGTTTACACATTTTGGCATCTTACATCCCTGTCAGAAACTTTTGGCAATATACATCCCCCGTTAAGCAAACGTTTACCTAACGGGGGATGTATATTACCAAAAGTTTCTGACAGGGATGTAAGATGTCAAAATGTGTAAACCACAACGGGGGATGTATATTGCCAAAATTTTCTGACAGGGATGTAAGATGTCAAAATGTGTAAACCACAAGGATGTATTTTGCAGTTCTCTCAAAAAAAAAAAAAAAAAAATCCCCTTTAAAATCTCATTTTTTTTTAAATACATAAAAAAATTTAAATTACTATTACATAACTATCAAATCTATCTCTTTCAAGAAAAAACAAAAAATCAATGGAGCATAAATCAAAACGTGGTTCAATCTCACATAAAGGTTGAAGACGTGGGTCTCGATCACAATCCACACGTCCGCAACCTCATTCACAACCAATTCGTCCCCAAATTCCACCTCAACCTTACTATCCCCAACCTCCAACTCAAAACTATTATCCTCAACATCAACCTCCACCAATGAATCCATCCAATTATAATATATCAATGACTAGTGAATTTGATCCGTTCAACGACTTCCGTGACGGTCCATCAAGCCGTGAACCAAGTGTAGAACGTCATGTTGACATAAATAATGTCTAAAAACATTGTTAGCATATTAACAATGTCTTTATGTTTTGATAATTATAAAGTATAAACTCATTAATCTAAAACTTATGCCATAAACAAGTTTTAGCGCTTAATATTTGTCTTTGCATTCATATCACTTAAGGTATGAATAAACAAAGTGTTTATTGTATTTCATGATCAAAGAAAATTCTTCTAACCACTAGAATTTTTATAAAATGTATTAAACATTCTATATCTTTTACAAAATTACTTTTGGAATTAAAAGAATATGTTTAATTCATTATAAATATATAATTTCAAATTTTCAACCAAAAATGGCAAATTTTATCCAGAAAAATAGTCCCCGCTAAAAGACAAGAAAATCCAATATTCTGAAGGGGCGGCCCCCTTAATCATTAAGGGGACCGGCCTCTAATTAAGGGGACCGACCACGCTCCAGAACAGTAATTTTCTACCCTATAAATACTGGTTCATTCCACATAATTTTCTCACCTTTTGCACTCCTAAACTTTCTGTTCTAGATCCACATTTCCATTCTCTTAATCCTTTCATTATAAATGCATAATTCTTTGTTTCAAAGTGATTCAAACTTCATCCTCTCAAGTGCAAGAGAAGAATACTTCTATCCCCCAAGACAAGAAGTATTACAACTTGTTGTGACCTCCACATCCAAGTTGTTGGTGCATCATTAAGATTATTTACATTATTCTTTGTGAAGATTGTTGTGAATATTTGATTGTAGATAGTTGTGCTAGATATATAGATTGTGTGATTAGTTAGTTGTTTGGTGTGAAGAAGAAAAATTAGGAATTAGATTGTAGTGAAGAAGCTAAGTGTGAAGTAGTTAGTTGTGAAGTGAATTGGAGTGAAGAAGATAGGCGTGGAGTAGTTAGTTGTGAAGTAGATTGATTTGAAGAAGTTGTGTAGAAGTTGTGACTTAGTTGTGAAGAAGTTGTGGTGTGTAGATTGGTGTGTAAGGTTTTCTCCGCCATAAGGGAGCTTGTTGATATAGTGAAGAAAACTCTCGAGTTAGGTGCTCGGGGAGTGGAGTAGGGCAAGGAAGGTGTCCTTGTAGCCGAACCACTATAAATCTCTTGTCTCGCAGTTCGATTTTTCCATCTCTTATTTATTTCATTACTTATCATTGTTATATCTTATTTATTGATAGTTGTTCATATTGTGCAAGACTTGAGATCACATATTATCGAATCTAAGTTTTTAAAAACTAAGAAAACACTAAAACTATCTTTTATAACAAATTAAAAAGACGTAAAACTATTCAACCCCCCTTCTAGTTTTCCACAATTGGTATCAGAGCCACGTCGAGCAAAATTTTTAAAATATATTGTATTTTAAAACTTGTAACGATCTATTGAATCTGAAAAATATTTAGAAGGGCAATCTATGCAAAGACCACCACTATTTGAAAGTGATTGATTTTTATATTGGAAAAATAGATTCTAAACGTATGTGAAATCAAAAGATCTTGATCTTTAGCATATTATTACCTTTGGTGATTTTCACCCTATTCAATATAATGTTGAAACTAAAATGGATGAAATTGTATCTTTTGAAAAACAAAATGATGATTTGAAAAAGAAACTAGCAAAAAATAATGAGGCTAAAATGGTCATTTATAATGCGTTACCACGCAAAGAATATGAAAGAATTTTTATGTGTAAAACCGCAAAAGAAATTTGGGATTCTTTACTAATTACTCACCAAGGTAATAGCCAAGTCAAAGATAATAAAATAGATCTTCTTGTACAACAATATGAACAATTTACGATTCCGGAAGAGGAATCAATTGATAATGCTTTTGCTAAATTTAACACTATTATCACAAGTTTAAAAGCACTTGATGAGACATTTTCTAGTAAAAATTGTGTTAGGAAATTTCTTAGGGCATTGCATCCGAAATGGCGAGCTAAGGTCACGAGAATTGAAGAATCAAAGAACTTGATGACGTTATCACTAGATGAACTAATTGGCAACTTGAAGGTTCATGAAGAAATTATAAGAAGAGATTCGGAAACGGTCAAAGTCAAGAAAGAACAAACCAAATCATTGCTCTAAAAGCCAAAAAGGAACCTAGTGATGATGATGATTCAAGTGACGAAAATGAAGACGAAGAATATGCAATGGCCGTAAGAGAATTCAAGAAATTCTTCAAGAGACGAGGAAGATTCACTAGATCATCACGAGACGAAAGAAAACCATTCCAAAGAAATAGAAGTGACAACTACGGGAAAAGAAAGTGCTTTAGATGTAGAAGTTCAAATCATCTCATTGGCGAATGTCTAAAGCCGTCGGGTTATGAAAATCAAGGCGCATTTGTTAGCGGAACATGGAGTGATAGTGTTAGGATTAAAAGTGACGATCATTATTGAGTCAAATAGTTAGTTAAATATATTCATGTAATAGTTAGTAAAATGCTAGTTCATTAAGTTTAAGTAAAAGCCTTAATGACTTGGCCCAAAAGAAGGCCCATGAGAAAGCCCATGGTGGCTTATGTAAAAGTATAAATACCCCTCCTAAGCTTGTTAGGAAGGGTGGGAGTTCATGCTTATTTAAGATTTATTTTACACATAGTGCTCTGCACCTCTCTCTCTCTCTACTTTCTCTCTCTAGATCTTCCATCTCTCTCTAACATCATATTTTTAGGTGATAAAGCTACATCTATGGTCCTACAAGTGGTATCAAGAGCCTAGGGATAATTTTAGGTTGTTTTAAATTGTTTTTGGGTGAAAAATCGTGTTTTTGGGTGCAAAATCTCGGATCTCATTACTGTTCATCAAATTTTTTCGAGTTTAGAAATTTTTTTCGAGTTTGAAAAATCATTTTCGAGTTTGGAAAAATTTTTCATCGAGTTTAAAATTTTTTTTCGAGTTTGAAATAAATTCTATCGAGTTTGAAAAATATTTTCGAGTTTGAAAATATTTTTTTTCGAGTTTGACAAAAATATTTTTGAGTTAGAAATTTTCTTTTCGAGTTTGAAAATTTTTTTGCGAGTTAGGAAAAATATTTTTCGAGTTTGAAAATATTTTTTTCGAGTTTGACAAAAATATTTTCGAGTTTGCAAATTTTTTTTCGAGTTTGAGAAAAAAAATTTTCGAGTTTGAAAAATTATTTTTACCGAGTTTGAAAATATTTTTGTCGAGTTTGAAAATTTTCTTACCGAGTTTGAAAAATTTTCGTGTTACAATTTGGCGAGTTAGCCTATTCCCTTATCGTACATCGAGTAAGGTTTATTGTGGCTCATTTCAAGGGGAAACTCTGCTCAAATTTTGTCTAATTACCGAGTTACAATTTCTTTCAAGACTTACCGAGTTTCAATTCCTTAAAGAAATCATACCGAGTTAGAGATTTTGTACATTTATCGATTCTGCAAGATCTTACCGAGTTTGGGATTTGAGATATTCCGAGTTAGACATTTCCACAAGCTATAACGAGTTACAAGTTTTCTGAGGCTACCAACTTACAAAAACGTTATCGAGTTAAAATTATTTTTTACAGGAGATTAAACGTTCAATTTTTACGCGAGATTCAAAGTTTGGTATAACGTTGAAAATTTCGGCCGAAAATTCAAATTTTTAGGCCAAAATTCAAATTTTGTCGGTAAATTTTGAAGTAAAAATTTTCAAAACTCAAAATTTTCTGGTATTCTTAGAAGTGCCTTTCATAGTGATTTTCAAATTTTGGGAGAGTAAATTTTCAAAAATATTTTTGGAGGAAAATTCGAAATCACTAAAATCAACCATATACGCTTTTCAAACTTCGCCAAAAACATCTAATCTTCATACAACAACCTTTGTTATCTTCAACGATCTAAGATCAACTTTATCACACATCGCTTAACAATGGAAATAAAAATGCAAATCCAAGAGAGAGATTCAAAGAAAGTGTTTACAGTGTTCAAGTCATATGTAGAGAAGGTCATCAATATTTATGGTTATGATTCACGGTTCGAACAAGCATTTGAATACTACATCAGAGACCGATTTCATTATTTCAAAGAGAAACTCAACAAAAGCCTGAATCAACTTGAGATGCTACTTAATAAATAAGAACTTGATATGAGTAACTGCAAGGAAGCTTTTAAAGTGATCCAAACTCAATTTTAGCTTATCTTTAACCCTTGGATAATGAACCAGTCAGAGTTTATAGATGCATTTTACCAACAATTTTAGGTAGGCTATTTGACCTTCAGAACTAAATGCATAAATGACATGGGGGAACTCGAAAAGACACTTGATGCTGGAAGCTGAGTTAAATGAAATTGAGAAGCTGAAATGGGAAAGAGAGCAGATTGAAAAAGAAATGCAGTTTAAAGAAAGAGAGCTAATTGAAAGAGAGATGCAGTTAAAGGAAACGGAGCTGATTGAAAAAGAGACAGAGAAAGATTTTCAAATAGAAGAGGAAACTGTCAACGAGGGTGATGCATCAGATGATAGTTTGGTTTTCATGGGAAGTGATTCATCTTCAGAACAGCATGTTGAAAGCAGCAGTCCTAGCTATGATTCAGATACTGATGGTACACAAAGGAATGAAGCTGTTTGGTACACCGAAGATGATCGTATCAGACCTTCATCATACACAGAGATATTGGCTACGGTAAAACATTCACATGCTCATGATAATGGTAATATCTTTGATAATGTGTTTGCTCATGATCAGACACATCCTGCGCATCCTGAGTCTATTAGTGACACATGTGTGGTGGAACAAAATGATAGTAATATCACTTTTGCTACTCCAGATATGGATCCTAATAGAGGTGAGCCTGCCCAGGATGGATCTTCTTATGAACAAGATCGTGCCTTATTTGCTTCATTAATCAATAATTTCAAACACGAACTTGAAAAGTGCAAAGAGGACAATCGTAAAGCTAAGCAAACGAATGTCTTATTGACAAAAGAGCTTGAGAGATTTAAAGAAATGGAAAAAGGTTTTCATAATGTAACAAAAAGAAAAACTGAACTCGAATTTGAAAACTCAAACCTTAAATCTCAAGCTCAAAAGTTTGAAATGTATGGAGAGTCTGTCAAACCACTTCTAAAAAGAAATGAAGAACTTGAAATTGGTTATAGAGAAGCTGTTCTTCGTGAAAAACGTTCCATTCAAAATCTGGATGCTCAAATGGTTGTTAACAACAGAAAGGTTTAAGCGCTTTTAAAAGAGAACAATGATTTAAAAAGTGAAAATTCAAAGCTTCAGAAAACCACATCAAATTTTGAGATTGTAAACACAAAACTTGAGAATGAAAACCAAGAGTTTTTGAAACGAACAAACGATCTTGAAAACAAACTTCGAAAATTGGGACAGACTTCTCAGACTATCAACATGCTGCCTACTAAATATGAGGAGGTTGAGAAAAAAACATCTGGGATTGGTTTTGTGAATAATGCTAATGTGGAAAATTAAAAACCTTGTTTTTTAAACAAAGTGCAAAAGTTGACACCTATTTTGTATAATGCTAATGATATGGGAAAAGAATTGTCAGATGATCTTTTGTTTGAGTCTCAAGATATTTTAAAATCTGAAGAGGAAAAACGTTTGAAAGTAAAACAAACAAAAAACCCACTCTCGTACCACGGCTTTATGTATGGTTGTCTACAATTGACAGATATACCAAAAGAACCTTTCAAAAGAAAAGACACAAATGTGAAAAGATTTTTCAAAGAAGCTCAACTTGCTACCTACGATGCTAAGTTATGGCAAAATAGAGCAAGGAAACAATTTTGTAATCTTAAACGTCACATTGAGCAAACGTTAAAGGTCATTTGGTTTAAGCAAGAAAACATCACAAACATCGTTTTCTCTAATCCTCTTTCGTCAGATGTACGCCTTAAGCTAGAAGTCAAAAATATTTTGAAAGAAGAAATTGAACCTCGTGTGAAAGATATCAACTTATGCTTTGAGTACTTTGAAAAACATCTTGTAACTGAAATGAGAGAAGATCTAAAGTACGTTCACTCTCTTGAAGACGAATTTGATGAAAAATGCTTAATTCTGGACATCCAAAAAGAATTTTTCACAAATCAAATAGAGTCGTTCAAGTCAGCATCTGTCCGCCATGAGTTTGATGTTCTTAACCGGTCAAAAGGAAAATCTCAAGTTTCAAACGAGTCTAAACCACAAGTAAGTTTTTCGGAGAAGGTTTACACGGGTGAATCTTCCAAACTGTTTTCGAAAAAGGTTTCTCAGTTTACAACCTATTCTTTGCAAAAGGAAGGAAATTTTCAAAGAGACCTAATTTTTCTGAAACATTTACTCCTCAAAAGGTTTCAAATGCAAGTGCTCATAAAGAAAAGAATCAAGGTAAAGCCAGTGTGGAAACCAAAGCAAAGCTGTTCAAAACATTTGAAATATTCATACTCTGAAATGCTTCCGCTACAACAAAAGAATGGCTATGCTTTGGAAAATCCCAATTCTGGAAGGTTTCCATTCATCTCAAAAACAAATTTTCGAAATGAAATGCCGAGTTTCAACAATGGATGGAAAACTTCTTCTTCAAGTTTTAAAACTCCAAGAGAGACACCGAGTTTCTCAAACAACTTTCAAAAGCAAAAGAGTTTTAAATCACCGTTGATTCCACGAGCTTTATTTCAAAATGAAACACCGGTTTTCAGTCCTCGTTGGAATTCAACTTCTTTATCTCGGATTGACACAACTTTCAAATGGATTTCAAAATATGGTAAACCCGTTGGCGCCGTGCTTAAATGGGTTCCAAAAGTTGTTGTCTAATCCAAAAACATAATGACTTCTTAGTACTTCAGCTAAGGACTCGTTCTTCAAAGAAAGGAAAGTGCTTAAATCAAAACAAAGGATTTTCATATTCTTTGAGCACTTATCCTAAAAACAGTATGGCTTATGCACACATAACAGTGTATAACCCGCGATTTTCAAAGAAAGGACCCTGTTGTACATTTCTGTGCGACAATCCTAAAAGATAAGAAGACTTCTCACCAAAAAGCTTATCAAAGTCTTCTTAATTTTTTGAGCAAAACTTTGAAAAATGTTTCAAAAGGTTTTCAAAACTTTTCATGATGTTGCTCCAGATATTACTCCCTCAAATCCTTAAAGCTTTAATTTAATCAAAATGTTCTATTTTTGAGGGGGAGTAATATAAAGTTGTTCCAAAAAGATCATGCTTAAAGGAAACAAATACGGAATTAACAAACATCCGTTTCTCCCATAAGCTATCCAAAAAGAAAAGGTTTTAATCAATTGGTATCAAAAATACCATGGATATGCTATTTTTTAGGGGGAGAAGACGTGATTAAAATGTGATCGTCTTGAATCTCAAAAGAGCTCGACTCAGAAATGACCCAAGAATTGACGAAACAACAAAGGTTAGTAATCGAAAAGACTTATCCTCGACGGGTAATAACATCAAGTTAGTTACTAGAGCTAGTTGTCACCTAAAAGCTGACAATGGAACTCTTTAACTAGCCACGTAAGCGTGTCTCAAAAAGGATTTGTCTTAGTAGAAATGTACCGTTTCGAGAAACTTTTTGTGGACTTGACCAGGCCGGGTAATAACTTCAAGCTAGTCTAACTAGTGATGTAAGCGTGTCTCGAATCGGTTATGTTCATTGAAAGTAGATCAATTCAAAAGTGCAAACTCCTCCCGCATGCGCAAATTTCCTAAAATATACATGAGCACATGTGAAGGGGGAGTCCTTCAAATGAAATGCAAAACTCTCGAAGTGTTAACAAAGTATGTTTTATTATCATAAACACTTTGAGAGATTTTCACAAATGGTTTGATGGCAACAATTGGATAGTCATGAAGTTATAAGGTGACTAAGGTTAGGAAAAACCATCCTATGATCCACCAGAGCCGGAGGGATCTACCCAAGGACAATTCCAATAGATTAGAATTAGAAGTCCTTAGGTATGATTTGAAAAAAGGAGAAAAGAATGAAAGGAGAAAGAAGGGGTTGAAGAATTAAAAAGAAAAGCAAATGAAAGGGTGAAAAGAAATAGCCCTCTAAATGTTCAACCTTAGGGCAGAAACCGGGTTCAACTCATATGCTACTGGTTGTTACTAAAGTGACACTCATATTGAAGACAAGACGTCATGGACCCAGTGACGCACTGCACTTAACCTTCTAGCCACTCAAGTTCTCTCAAAAGAGCTTGTTTCATTCTCACGGGGAACCAGTGTAATCTATCGACTTATCTCTTAGAGATGGTTGATATTGAAGCAGGAGACCCCTCCCTAATCTCCCCATAGGAAAACCAAATTATGCACTTATCGAGTCTAGAGCCATGAGATACGTCAAAAGATCTCTTAGGATACACTTTCCTATGAATACACTTGTGTTCGCCAAAAAGGACACAAGTTGTAAGAGTCTTTATGAGATCTACGGATCTTGCCTTATCTATCATGATGGTTACTATGTCTCAAATGGTCTACAGTCGTGGGGTGATCTCCAGCAACTCACCTGAATCATTGATGTACTTCGGTGGATCTAGTAAGCCCTTTCAGGGGTATCTGATTCAGGAACGGCCTTGGTAAGGGTTAGAAGGAGTCTTCACACTATGCTGTTGACGATCTCTAATTCTGAACCTGTAAGTACCGGTTGATTTATTACTAACTGTTTTATGCAGGTACTCATAAGTGTTCCTTACTTGTAGGACCTTAGATCTACCTTTATCACTTTAGAATATGATGTTAGAGAGAGATGGAAGAGCTAGAGAGAGAAAGTAGAGAGAGAGAGAGGTGGAGAGCACTATGTGTAAAATAAACCTTGAATAAGCATAAACTCCCACCCTTCCTAACAAGCTTAGGAGGGGTATTTATACTTTTACATAAGCCACCATGGGCTTTCTCATGGGCCAAGACATTAAGGCTTTTACTTAAACTTAATGAACTAGCATTTTACTAACTATTACATGAATATATTTAACTAACTATTTGACTCAATAATGATCGTCACTTTTAATCCTAACAATCTCCCCCTAAGGGACGATCATTGAGATCTCACTTTGATTTCATAAATGATCAACACTTCTAATGCTAACAATCTCCCCCTAAGGGTGATCATTGAGATCTCTCTTTTGTGACTTTGATCTTTGATCTTTGAAGCTTGTTCTCTTGAACTTTGAGTCCTTGTGTAATAGTTTTGCTAGTTTCTTTGTTCCAATCATGCTTTGTGATCTTTCTTGCCTTGGGTTATTATACAAAGATGTCACTAACGTTTGCGTGAAATTTGTCCTAAGGTAACATAGTTTCAAAGTTGTCATCCAGGTTACTAAACTATAAACAGCAAAAAATCTATGATTTTTACGTTTATACTTTTGGTTTGTTAAGTAACAAAAATGTCATGTCTTTACAAGTTCAATAACCTAGAGGACAAACTTTCATTTAGGTCAGTAACCTAGATGACAACTTTCATAAGTTTAGTAACCTAGATGACAACTTTGAAACTATATTACCTTAGAACAAATTTCACGCAAACTGTAGTAACATCTTTGTATAATAACCCTTCTTGCCTTTGATCAACATCTTTACTCTGTTGTCTTTACGTCTTTTCCAACATGCTCATACTTTTTTTGGCTTTGAATCTTTATGAAGTTCTCTTCTCTTTGACTTTATTCTTTGTTTCTTTAGTTTGAAGATTCTTTGACTTTGACTTAGAAATGTTCTGAACTTTGCTTTGCTTTGATCTTTGAAGAGAGCTTTGCAGGGTATGAGCATGTGGATTTTTGAGTGATGGTAACGGTCTTTCTCCAAGGAACATTTATGAGTACTTGCATAAAACAGTTAGCAATAAATCAACCGGTACTTACAGGTTCGGAATTAGAGATCGTCAACAGCATAGTGTGAAGACTCCTTCTAATCCTTACCAAGGTCGTTCCTGAA
This sequence comes from Artemisia argyi, assembly GCA_030686995.1. Classification (NCBI taxonomy): domain Eukaryota; kingdom Viridiplantae; phylum Streptophyta; class Magnoliopsida; order Asterales; family Asteraceae; genus Artemisia; species Artemisia argyi. Next base: position 84,683,684 of record CM060706.1, read on the forward strand.
TCAGATACCCCTGAAAGGGCTTACTAGATCCACCGAAGTACATCAATGATTCAGGTGAGTTGCTGGAGATCACCCCACAACTGTAGACCGTTTGAGACATAGTAACCATCATGATAGATAAGGCAAGATCCGTAGATCTCATAAAGACTCTTACAACTTGTGTCCTTTTTGGCGAACACAAGTGTATTCATAGGAAAGTGTATCCTAAGAGATCTTTTGACGTATCTCATGGCTCTAGACTCGAGAAGTGCATAATTTGGTTTTCCTATGCGGAGACTAGGGAGGGGTCTCCTGCTTCAATATCAACCATCTCTAAGAGATAAGTCGATAGATTACACTGGTTCCCCGTGAGAATGAAACAAGCTCTTTTGAGAGAACTTGAGTGGCTAGAAGGTTAAGTGCAATGCGTCACTGGGTCCATGATGTCTTGTCTTCAATACCGGTGTCACTTTAGTAACAACCAGTAGCATATGAGTTGAACCCGGTTTCTGCCCTAAGGTTGAACATTTGGAGGGCTATTTCTTTTCACCCTTTCATTTGCTTTTCTTTTTAATTCTTCAACCCCTTCTTTCTCCTTTCATTCTTTTCTCCTTTTTTCAAATCATACCTAAGGACTTCTAATTCTAATCTATTGGAATTGTCCTTGGGTAGATCCCTCCGGCTCTGGCGGATCATAGGATGGTTTTTCCTAACCTTAGTCACCTTATAACTTCATGACTATCCAATTGTTGCCATCAAACCATTTGTGAAAATCTCTCAAAGTATTTATGATAATAAAACATACTTTGTTAACACTTCGAGAGTTTTGCATTTCATTTGAAGGACTCCCCCTTCACATGTGCTCATGTATATTTTAGGAAATTTGCGCATGCGGGAGGAGTTTGCACTTTTGAATTGATCTACTTTCAATGAACATAACCGATTCGAGACACGCTTATATCACTAGTTAGACTAGCTTGAAGTTATTACCCGGCCTGGTCAAGTTCACAGAAAGTTTCTCAAAACGGTACATTTCTACTAAGACAAATCCTTTTCGAGACATGCTTACGTGGCTAGTTAAAGAGTTCCATTGTCAGCTTTTAGGTGACAACTAGCTCTAGTAACTAACTTGATGTTATTACCCGTCAAGGATAAGTCTTTTCGATTACTAACCTTTGTTGTTTCGTCAATTCTTGGGTCATTTCTGAGTCGAGCTCTTTTGAGATTCAAGACGATCACATTTTAATCACGTCTTCTCCCCCTCAAAAATAGCATATCCATGATATTTTTGATACCAATTGATTAAAACCTTTTCTTTTTGGATAGCTTATGGGAGAAACGGATGTTTGTTAATTCCGTATTTGTTTCCTTTAAGCATGATCTTTTTGGAACAACTTTATATTACTCCCCCTCAAAAATAGAACATTTTGATTAAATTAAAGCTTTAAGGATTTGAGGGAGTAATATCTAGAGCAACATCATGAAAAGTTTTGAAAACCTTTTGAAACATTTTTCAAAGTTTTGCTCAAAAAATTAAGAAGACTTTGATAAGCTTTTTGGTGAGAAGTCTTCTTATCTTTTAGGATTGTCGCACAGAAATGTACAACAGGGTCCTTTCTTTGAAAATCGCGGGTTATACACTGTTATGTGTGCATAAGCCATAATGTTTTTAGGATAAGTGCTCAAAGAATATGAAAAACCTTTGTTTTGATTTAAGCACTTTCCTTTCTTTGAAGAACGAGTCCTTAGCTGAAGTACTAAGAAGTCATTATGTTTTTGGATTAGACAACAACTTTTGGAACCCATTTAAGCACGGCGCTAATGGGTTTACCATATTTTGAAATCCATTTGAAAGTTTTGTCAATCCGAGACAAAGAAGTTGAATTCCAACGAGGACTGAAAACCGGTGTTTCATTTTGAAATAAAGCTCGTGGAATCAACGGTGATTTAAAACTCTTTTTCTTTTGAAACTTGTTTGAGAAACTCGGTGTTTCTCTTGGAGTCTTAAAACTTGAAGGAGAAGTTTTCCATCCATTGTTGAAACTTGGCGTTTCATTTCGAAAATTAGTTTTTGAGATGAATGGAAACCTTCCAGAATTGAGATTTTTCAAAGCATAGCCATTCTTTTGTTGTAGCGGAAGCATTTCAGAGTATGAATATTTCAAATGTTTTGAACGGCTTTGCTTTGGTTTCCACACTGGCTTTACCGGAGTAAAACGAGAGTATGGAGTTTGAAAACCTTGATTCTTTTCTTTATGAGCACTTGCATTTGAAACCTTTTGAGGAGTAAATGTTTCAGAAAAATTGGGTCTCTTCGAAAATTTCCTTCCTTTTTGCAAAGAATAGGTTGTAAACTGAGAAACCTTTTTTGGAAACAATTTGGAAGATTCACCCGTGTAAACCTTCTCCGAAACACTTACTTGTGGTTTAGACTCGTTTGAAACTTGAGATTTTCCTATTGACCGGTTAAGAACATCAAACTTTGCTTTTAAGGCATTGTATGACGTTCTCAAATCATTGTATTCTTTTTGAAGAGAAAGATGATCTGATGATGCCAGTTTTTCTTGCAAAGAAGCATTTTGATTTTCAAGATGTGAAAAATATTTTCATATTTGTCGGTTTCTTTTGAAAAATCATTTTTGGCATCACCAAAATCCTTGGTTTGTTGTGCAATCGTTTTTTCCAATTCAACAATTTTCTTTTGAAGCACAGACTTTTCTTTTTCAAAAAGATGATTTGGTGTGATCTGAGAGTCATATTTGTTTGAAGTTTGATTCTGAACTCTTGACCGCTTGATAGAATCAAACAAGTTTTTGTAAGTCTGTTTCAAATGCTCATTTTCTTTTTGTAATGATACCACAGCATGTTCCAATTCAAGATTTTTTGTATCAAGTTCATCTAAATCAAACTTGATATTGGTATCATCACAATTTTCTTCAAAAATCTTTTCTTTTTCTTTAAGCACTGATGTCACAGATTTTTCAGAAGACATTTTCTCATTCTTCTCTTGCAGTTTAAGTTGGAAAGAGATACTTTGTGCTTCGAGTTTTGCAAGATGTTTCTCAAACTGAGCAGTTCTTTTTTACAGTTCTTCTTTGACATCAGCTGCTTCTTTTGAAAGCTCGGTGATTTTCTTTTTGAGACAAAGATTTTCAGATTTCAAAGAAGATGTTTGTTCAAAATGCACATTCTCATACTCATAGCTGATAGATGCTGACTTGAACGACTCTATTTGATTTGTGAAAAATTCTTTTTGAATGTCTAGAATTAAGCAGTTTTCATCAAATTCGTCTTCAAGAGAGTGAACGTACTTTAGATCTTCTCTCATTTCAGTTACAAGATGTTTTTCAAAGTACTCAAAACATAAGTTGATATCTTTCACACGAGGTTCAATTTCCTCTTTCAAAATCTTTTTGACTTCTAACTTAAGGCGTACATCTGATGAAAGAGGATTAGAGAAAACGTTGTTTGTGATGTTTTCTTGCTTAAACCAAATGACCTTTAACGTTTGCTCAATGTGATGTTTAAGATTACAAAATTGTTTCCTTGCTCTATCTTGCCATAACTTAGCATCATAGGTAACAAGTTGAGCTTCTTTGAAAAATCTTTTCACATTTGTGTTGTCACACCCTCGCCGAAGGCGGAAACACGAGGTGCAACGAAATCGATATACATCACCAAAGGGAAATAAGACAATACCATAATTTACATTAAGGAAAAGTATAACATTACAACGTTGTTATTGCCGACCTTGGCAAATATATGACATAAGTTTGATTCCCAAAAGATGGTATTTTAATACATAATGAAAAGAAGTGACATGTGAAAACTTCATTATGCAAGACCTTGCTGACAAGCTTACTGACGATCACCTGAAATGCATGAGAGAAAACGGGTCAACTATGAAAATAGTTGGTGAGTATAAACGTTTTATTTAATATGATAAACCATTAGAGAAAGTTCACAAGCCAAAGGCGTTGTCAAGTATTATGTCTTGTAGTCAAGTGTCCGCGGTCATAATAAGTCACAATATAAGCACCACCTATATAATAATGTATGCCATGCAAAGCCCCTAATTAAATAATATGCGTCCCGTAACATGGTGGACGAGAGGTTGGCCGACCTCTAATAGCGCTATCCATACTACTAATAGGCGTCGAACAATGCGAATGTACGAACAGTACATCATACAACTATTATATAAGATTAAGAACGCTCCAAACATGGGAGACTTAGCACGCTCCACTAATAAGGTGAGACTTTAGGGTTAAGAACGCTCCACCAAAAATGGCGAGACTTAAGGTCATAGTATGTACGGTACATTAAGTTCAAAAGTTCAAGTCAAGTTCAAGAGTTCAAAATAAGTTATAAGGTCAAGACAAGTCAAAAGAGTTCATAATAATCAAAGGGTTCAAAACAATGTTCAAAGTGTTCAAGTAATAATTCATGCATCCACCCCAAAGCGATTAAAATAGTTAGAAAAAGGGGTTCGTGAATACTCACCTGATATAAGCGATATGATAACAAAAAGGTATGAACTAAAGTAAGGCGCGCACTCTATCCGCAACCTAAATGAATGATATGATCTACTTTAGATCATGAAATGAAGAAAGGAATGTACATGCACATGTTCCCTATACCACTCTACTCTTTGTAAAAACACTTGTGTTATCAAAATATATAATCCAAGAATTTGGAAAAATATTGCTATTAGAAAATATAATAAGCTAGTTGTAATATATATACTTATATATATATATATATATATATATCGTATGTTTCCATGTTAGTGTTGAAATACTCGGATTGTAATCTTTGAAATGATGAAAACATACTCGTGATAACTAATACTACATTAGTTATAAAGCTTGGTACTTAATATTACTTCTAGCTTGAAAATGTACTTCGTAGTTTTTGCGCCAAAATTTAATAAAAGCTGTCAAATATAAAGTGGTTTTAGCCGATATTCAAACGTGTATATCTTTGTCGTTACTTGTCCGTTTTACTTGTTCTTTATGTCCACGGTTACGTCTTAGTATGTAGTAATATATTTTGGAAAGCTCGGCTCCTCCGGGTTACGTCTAAAGCCTCTTTTTGACCGACGAAAAACGTCCAACAGCAACTAATTTCCAGAAAATACTTTTCGTCAACAATCTTGCAAAAATCATAACTCCTTCGTTATAGACTCTTTTTAATCCGTTCTTTCGCCTACGGATTCGTTTTTGAAAGTATTTTCTAAAAATTTTGCCAAAGTTTCCTTGGTGTTTACTGATTTTCCAGATTTTTACAAAACGGGACAGCATGTCTAAAATAGGTTCCAAATCAAGTTTTCAAGGTTAAAAACTAATTTCTACCATCACCAAACCTCTTGTAATCACCACATGACTAATCTAATCTTACCATACACCTTCTTAGGGTGCCATGGACTCCTAACCAAGTTATTAGAGCTAGGGGATGCATAACTAAAAAGTTAGGGTTTGTATGTTCCATTTTTGACAAAATAAATGGTGGTATAGCTAGTTGTACATGGTTTTTAGCATGGAAATCATGTAATACAAGTAAATATAAGATGTTTCATGTAAAAATAAAGTTGATAACTTACTTGATAAAATGAGATGATTAGATGATGATTATGCTTGTTGTTCTTGTGTTTTTGTTGCTTGATTCTTGATTAGGTAAGTATAATGAACAAGTTTGATGCTTTAGCTTTTGAAAAACCATGGATGGATCATGGAGTGGTGATGAGGTCGTGGGTTTGCAAGAGTGGGGAAGAGATGAGAAAATTTTCTATCTTACTAAAAAGTGTAGTTTATGATTTTAGGTTTTTGGTTAAGTAATGTTTTAGAGGTTTATTAGTAATATAATAGAATTCAATGCACATGGTTAAAGGGGTGTTTCATGGCTGGTTTTGGGTGTGAAAAGGAGTAGCCAAAACGGTTTTGATCACTTAGAAAATATAGTGTAGCGTTAAGTGTTATTACGCGTTATTCGTTAAAATCGGGTACCGGTTTTAATAGCAATAAACGTTCACGAAGTTAACCGGGATGAAATAAAAGTCATAATAATGTTAAAAACATATTAAAAATATGTTGGGTACATTTACTGAGTGATCGGGTGATTATTGTTTAGTTTTCACGAAAACCGTCGTTATATTCATACGCGTACGTTCTAAATAAAAATAAATTTCCAAAATACTGGGTAACTGAATGTTATAACTTTTATGATGTTAAAATGGATATAAAAATATGTCGGGACCATTGTGGGAATATTTAGATATATTCGTCGTGTATAAACCGGGTGTTAACGTTTAATTATAAATACTTATACGTAAAACGTTAAATATACTAAATATATTAATTTGAGAATCCTAAGAGTGGTATAGCATGTAAATGACATTATGATGATATGCAGACTATTCTAGTCCGTATGAGAGGTCCTTACTGATAATGCACGTGAATAGTGGAATTTCTTCCGGAATGAATAGTGTTCTGTGAATAGTAAAATTTTCAAATGTTTCTCAGAATATCAAACGGACATCAAAAACGATGAATAGTAAAATAATGAATAGTGTTTTGATGAATAGTAATCGATGAATAGTGAATTTCCAAAGTTGAAAAAAAATAAACGTAGACGTGGAAAATATCGGGTTGTTACATTCTACCAACCTTAAAAGGAATCTCGTCCTCGAGATTCAATTCATCCATTCTATAGGTGTATGTGCTCGCTGTTAAATTTGATGAAGCAACTAAGGTCGAAAACGCTAGGTCTCGGATTATATCAATGTCGTGAACTTGGTAAGAAATAAAGATAAGTTATGCACTCAAGATTAAGAAGTAAGGAGGTTGTTCAAAAGAATGTACCCGGCATATTGTCCTGATTCTGTGGGGTTAAATGATTCCCTAGGAAGTAAGCTCGGCCACGTGCAGGGGGAATTTCAACATTCTGATCTTGAGGGCCTTCAACTGCCAACGCCAGATTTGGACGATTCTGTCCTTGGTTGGGAGTTCTTTTCAACTTTGGACAGGTATTTCTGAGATGATCCAAACTTCCACACTCGTAACATGCTGGCCTTGGTCCTTGGTTCACAGTCCTGTTTGAGCAATTTCGCATGAAGTGACCCGACTGTCCGCATTTGGTGCATCTTGGGCAGTCTCCTGAGTGGTGGTAGTTACATCGAGTACACATAGGATGTGAACCGGCATATCTTCTGGGCCCTTGAGTTGTTGCTCCGTAGTTTCCCATTACTCGTTGTCTCTTGTCCTGTTGGTCTTGATCACGGCTTCTTTGCTGATCTTCCTGTCTCTTTCGTCCTCCATCGTTTCCTTTCGTTAGTCCACCAGACCTGATCACATCATTTGTCAAGCGGTATGCCATGCCCACAGCAGCTTGCAGAGTGGTTGGGTTTGATGAAGTGACATCCCTCCTGATTTCAGGAATCAACCCCCAAACATATCGATCAATCAGCTTTTCCACAGTGGAGACCATATGAGGAACCATCTTAGTTAGCTCATGGAAACGGGCCGTGTACTTGTCAACTTCTACTCCTACCATCAAGTGGTTCCAAAATTCCACTTCCAGCTTCTCCACTTCATCTTTTCTGCAGTACTCGTCAGTTAGTAGTTTCTTAAATGCTTTCCAAGATAATCCATTTGCAGCCTCTCTTCCTTGAGTCTGTAGCTGGTTGTTCCACCAAGTCAATGCTCAACCTTGAAGCAGACCCGCAGAGAACTCAACCTTATCTCCTTCAGCACATTTAGTGATGCTGAGTTTCGACTCAACATTCTCAAACCATGATAGCAGTCCAATGGCACCCTCAGTGCCATAAAATTCCATTGGTTTGCACGTCATGAAAGTCTTATAGTTGCATCCCTGACCGTTGTTCGAGGCACCTGCTCCATTATTAGTCCGTCCAGCATCAATGTACGCAACAATCTGAGTGAGGAGGTCTGCTAATCCAGCAGCAGTGTCATTCGGAGGGTTTATTGCGGCCATGTCTCTGCGATAGACAAAAATAGTTGGTTGAGTGAGCGACACATGAAAGATGACGGAGGATGTACGGTACAATAACAGTCGTGACATGAAGATCGCAAAATGATGGAAACAAAGGCATGCTTAATCTAACGGGGCGTAAGGTAGCAAGGAGAAAGTATATACATGAAGGCATATATAAGGTACGGTAACAGAAACTGAAACATATAAACAGGTTATGCATACCCACCCGACCAATGCAACTTCAGGTGACCAGACTCTCTACACCCGACCAAACATGATCTTTGACTACTACTCCCTTCATTGCATGATTCTTTCTGAATTATACATAGGTGATCAGGCTATGCATACTTGAGGATTAATAATGCAATGCTAAGACTAGTCGACTCGTATCATTTTTGGTATTTAAGAAAAATGTTACTTTGGTTATAGTTGCGATTTTTATTTTAGAAAAATCGGCATTCTCTATAACCTCTGGCTCTGATGCCAATCTGTCACACCCTCACCGAAGGCGGAAACACGAGGTGCAACGAAATCGATATACATCACCAAAGGGAAATAAGACAATACCATAATTTACATTAAGGAAAAGTATAACATTACAACGTTGTTATTGCCGACCTTGGCAAATATATGACATAAGTTTGATTCCCAAAAGATGGTATTTTAATACATAATGAAAAGAAGTGACATGTGAAAACTTCATTATGCAAGACCTTGCTGACAAGCTTACTGACGATCACCTGAAATGCATGAGAGAAAACGGGTCAACTATGAAAATAGTTGGTGAGTATAAACGTTTTATTTAATATGATAAACCATTAGAGAAAGTTCACAAGCCAAAGGCGTTGTCAAGTATTATGTCTTGTAGTCAAGTGTCCGCGGTCATAATAAGTCACAATATAAGCACCACCTATATAATAATGTATGCCATGCAAAGCCCCTAATTAAATAATATGCGTCCCGTAACATGGTGGACGAGAGGTTGGCCGACCTCTAATAGCGCTATCCATACTACTAATAGGCGTCGAACAATGCGAATGTACGAACAGTACATCATACAACTATTATATAAGATTAAGAACGCTCCAAACATGGGAGACTTAGCACGCTCCACCAATAAGGTGAGACTTTAGGGTTAAGAACGCTCCACCAAAAATGGCGAGACTTAAGGTCATAGTATGTACGGTACATTAAGTTCAAAAGTTCAAGTCAAGTTCAAGAGTTCAAAATAAGTTATAAGGTCAAGACAAGTCAAAAGAGTTCATAATAATCAAAGGGTTCAAAACAATGTTCAAAGTGTTCAAGTAATAATTCATGCATCCACCCCAAAGCGATTAAAATAGTTAGAAAAAGGGGTTCGTGAATACTCACCTGATATAAGCGATATGATAACAAAAAGGTATGAACTAAAGTAAGGCGCGCACTCTATCCGCAACCTAAATGAATGATATGATCTACTTTAGATCATGAAATGAAGAAAGGAATGTACATGCACATGTTCCCTATACCACTCTACTCTTTGTAAAAACACTTGTGTTATCAAAATATATAATCCAAGAATTTGGAAAAATATTGCTATTAGAAAATATAATAAGCTAGTTGTAATATATATATACTTATATATATATATATATATATCGTATGTTTCCATGTTAGTGTTGAAATACTCGGATTGTAATCTTTGAAATGATGAAAACATACTCGTGATAACTAATACTACATTAGTTATAAAGCTTGGTACTTAATATTACTTCTAGCTTGAAAATGTACTTCGTAGTTTTTGCGCCAAAATTTAATAAAAGCTGTCAAATATAAAGTGGTTTTAGCCGATATTCAAACGTGTATATCTTTGTCGTTACTTGTCCGTTTTACTTGTTCTTTATGTCCACGGTTACGTCTTAGTATGTAGTAATATATTTTGGAAAGCTCGGCTCCTCCGGGTTACGTCTAAAGCCTCTTTTTGACCGACGAAAAACGTCCAACAGCAACTAATTTCCAGAAAATACTTTTCGTCAACAATCTTGCAAAAATCATAACTCCTTCGTTATAGACTCTTTTTAATCCGTTCTTTTGCCTACGGATTCGTTTTTGAAAGTATTTTCTAAAAATTTTGCCAAAGTTTCCTTGGTGTTTACTGATTTTCCAGATTTTTACAAAACGGGACAGCATGTCTAAAATAGGTTCCAAATCAAGTTTTCAAGGTTAAAAACTAATTTCTACCATCACCAAACCTCTTGTAATCACCACATGACTAATCTAATCTTACCATACACCTTCTTAGGGTGCCATGGACTCCTAACCAAGTTATTAGAGCTAGGGGATGCATAACTAAAAAGTTAGGGTTTGTATGTTCCATTTTTGACAAAATAAATGGTGGTATAGCTAGTTGTACATGGTTTTTAGCATGGAAATCATGTAATACAAGTAAATATAAGATGTTTCATGTAAAAATAAAGTTGATAACTTACTTGATAAAATGAGATGATTAGATGATGATTATGCTTGTTGTTCTTGTGTTTTTGTTGCTTGATTCTTGATTAGGTAAGTATAATGAACAAGTTTGATGCTTTAGCTTTTGAAAAACCATGGATGGATCATGGAGTGGTGATGAGGTCGTGGGTTTGCAAGAGTGGGGAAGAGATGAGAAAATTTTCTATCTTACTAAAAAGTGTAGTTTATGATTTTAGGTTTTTGGTTAAGTAATGTTTTAGAGGTTTATTAGTAATATAATAGAATTCAATGCACATGGTTAAAGGGGTGTTTCATGGCTGGTTTTGGGTGTGAAAAGGAGTAGCCAAAACGGTTTTGATCACTTAGAAAATATAGTGTAGCGTTAAGTGTTATTACGCGTTATTCGTTAAAATCGGGTACCGGTTTTAATAGCAATAAACGTTCACGAAGTTAACCGGGATGAAATAAAAGTCATAATAATGTTAAAAACATATTAAAAATATGTTGGGTACATTTACTGAGTGATCGGGTGATTATTGTTTAGTTTTCACGAAAACCGTCGTTATATTCATACGCGTACGTTCTAAATAAAAATAAATTTCCAAAATACTGGGTAACTGAATGTTATAACTTTTATGATGTTAAAATGGATATAAAAATATGTCGGGACCATTGTGGGAATATTTAGATATATTCGTCGTGTATAAACCGGGTGTTAACGTTTAATTATAAATACTTATACGTAAAACGTTAAATATACTAAATATATTAATTTGAGAATCCTAAGAGTGGTATAGCATGTAAATGACATTATGATGATATGCAGACTATTCTAGTCCGTATGAGAGGTCCTTACTGATAATGCACGTGAATAGTGGAATTTCTTCCGGAATGAATAGTGTTCTGTGAATAGTAAAATTTTCAAATGTTTCTCAGAATATCAAACGGACATAAAAAACGATGAATAGTAAAATAATGAATAGTGTTTTGATGAATAGTAATCGATGAATAGTGAATTTCCAAAGTTGAAAAAAAATAAACGTAGACGTGGAAAATATCGGGTTGTTACATGTGTCTTTTCTTTTGAAAGGTTCTTTTGGTATATCTGTCAATTGTAGACAACCATACACAAAGCCGTGGTACGAGAGTGGGTTTTTTGTTTGTTTTACTTTCAAACGTTTTTCCTCTTCAGATTTTAAAATATCTTGAGACTCAAACAAAAGATCATCTGACAATTTTTTTCCCATATCATTAGCATTATACAAAATAGGTGTCAACTTTTGCACTTTGTTTAAAAAACAAGGTTTTCCATTTTCCACATTAGCATTATTCACAAACCCAATCCCAGATGTTTGTTTCTCAACCTCCTCATCTTTAGTAGGCAGCATGTTGATAGTCTGAGAAGTCTGTCCCAATTTTCGAAGTTTGTTTTCAAGATCGTTTGTTCGTTTCAAAAACTCTTGGTTTTCATTCTCAAGTTTTGATCATTTATGAAATCAAAGTGAGATCTCAATGATCGTCCCTTAGGGGGAGATTGTTAGGATTAAAAGTGACGATCATTATTGAGTCAAATAGTTAGTTAAATATATTCATGTAATAGTTAGTAAAATGCTAGTTCATTAAGTTTAAGTAAAAGCCTTAATGGCTTGGCCCAAAAGAAGGCCCGTGAGAAAGCCCATGGTGGCTTATGTAAAAGTATAAATACCCCTCCTAAGCTTGTTAGGAAGGGTGGGAGTTCATGCTTATTCAAGGTTTATTTTACACATAGTGCTCTCCACCTCTCTCTCTCTACTTTCTCTCTCTAGATCTTCCATCTCTCTCTAACATCATATTCTTAGGTGATAAAGCTACATCTATGGTCCTACAGATAGTGACAAAGAAGAAGTTGAAAAGCCAAGAGACGAAAAGTGTTTTATGGCAAAAGAAACCGACGAAATATGTTTAGGAATTGACTTGGAGCCTGACGAATGGATCAAAGATAGCGGATGTTCGAGGCACATGACGGGGAACCGCAAGCTATTCTCTACATACAAGGCATACAATGGAGGTAACGTTATTTTCGGTAGTGACTTACGTGGAAAAATCATTGGCAAAGGTACGATCTCTCAAGACTCACTTACTATTGAAAATGTGGAGCATGTAGATAATTTAACATATAACTTGCTTAGTATAGGACAAATATGTGATAATAAATGTAGAGTCACTTTTACCGAAGAGGATAGCGAAATAGTTAAGAATGGAAAAATTATAGGTAGAGGAATTAGGAAAGGTGGCATATATGTTATGAAACTAGGAAATAAGCCTGAGGATAGGATATGCCTAACGACCCTAGATGAAAACTCTACATTGTGGCATAGGAGATTAGGACATGCTAACATGCAACAAATACAATCTTTGGCCTCTAAGGAATTAGTTAGAAATTTGCCTAATCAAAAATATGACAAGCATTTTTGTGATGCATGTAAAATTGGAAAACAAGCTCTTACTAGTCACAAAGCTAAGAATATAGTATCCACTACTAGGTGCCTAGAATTATTACATATGGATCTTTTCGGTCCATCCGCTGTGCGGAGCTATGGAGGAAACAAATATACCTTAGTAATAGTAGATGACTACTCACGATACACGTGGACTAGGTTTTTAAGTGACAAAACCCAAGCCTTTGAAAAATTCGAAATATTTTGTAAAATGATTCAAAATAAATTAGGATGCTCAATAGTTGCCATTAGGACGGACCATGGTAGGGAATTTGATAACGAAGTACAATTCGGAAAATATTGTGAGTTAAACGGAATATCTCACAATTTCTCCGCTCCTCGTACTCCTCAATCAAATGGCGTAGTAGAAAGAAAAAATAGGTCACTACAAGAAATGAGTAGAACAATGTTAAATGAACAAACCATCCCACAAAAATTTTGGTGTCACGCCGTAGATACATCGACTTATATTTTAAATAGGGTATCAATTAGGAGAATTCTAGGAAAAACTCCTTATGAGCTACTAAGAGGTAGAAAACCAAACTTAAGCTACTTTAGGGTATTTTGAAGTAAATATTATATTCTAAACACTAAGGATTACCTCACTAAGTTTGATCCAAAATCATATGAAGGAATATTTTTAGGATACTCACAAAATAGTAAAGCATATATAATACTCAACAAACACTCCATGAAAGTAGAAGAATCACTAAATGTACAATTTGATGAAACACCACCACCTCCTAAAACATTACCTTTAGAAGATGATGACTTAGTTGAAGATGAAGCTATTGAAGTTAGTAAAACAAAACCCATAGGAAATGATAATGAAGACATTCACTTAGAAAATAACGAAATTGCTAATATTAAAGAATCTAGATCACATCATTTAGATAATATAATAGGACATCTTAACCAAAGAACCCTTAGGTCACAAGCCCAAGATAAAAACAACTTCTTTTGTTTCCTCTCAGCAATAGAACCTAAGAATATTAATGAGGCTTTAAAAGATGAAAGTTAGGTGTAGCTATGCAAGAAGAATTAAATCAATTTAAGGCAAATGATGTTTGGGAATTAGTCCAAAATCCAAAAAATATGACCATCATAGGAACTAAATGGGTATATAGGAATAAGTTAGATGAGAATGGAATAGTTACTAGGAATAAAGCTAGGTTAGTTGCCCAAGGTTATAATCAACAAGAAGGAATTGATTATGACGAAACTTATGCCCCCGTAGCTAGACTAGAATCGATTAGGATATAATTTGCCTATGCTTGCGCCCTAGATTTTAAGTTATTCCAAATGGACGTGAAAAGTGCATTCCTTAACGGTATTATCAATGAGGAGGTATATGTGGCACAACCTCCAGGATTCATTGACCTCGCAAAACCTGATTATGTTTATAAGTTAAAGAAAGCTTTGTATGGACTCAAACAAGCTCCCAAAGCTTGGTATGATCGATTAAAAGTTTTTCTTATTAAACATGATTATTCCATGGGAATGGTAGATAACACTCTTTTCACTAAAAGGAAAGACCCAAATCTCATCATTGTCCAAATATATGTTGATGACATTATATTTGGATCGACTTGTCAAGACATGTGTGATGAATTTGCCAAAATCATGCATGATGAGTTTGAGATGAGTATGATGGGTGAACTTAACTTCTTCCTAGGATTACAAATAAAACAATTAGAAGATGGAATATTTTTTAACCAATCTAAGTACATTAAGGAAATGCTTAAGAAATTTGGCCTAGAAGACTCAAAACCCATGAAAACTCCCATGTCTACGGAAGTAAAGCTCACAAAGGATGATGAAGGTGAGTCCGTAGATAATACCAAGTATATAGGAATGATAGGTAGTTTACTATACTTGACGGCAAGTAGACCCGATATCATGTTTAGTGTCTGCCTTTGTGCCCGTTTTCAAGAGGATCCCAAAAACCTCTCACCTAGAAGCGGTTAAGCGTATCTTCCGATACATTAAAGGCACTATACACTTAGGATTATGGTATCCTAAGGGATCCGGCATAGAAACCATCGTCTATGCGGATTCGGATCATGCGGGAGACTACGTAGATAGAAAAAGCACTAGCGGTATTTGCACGTTTATGGGATGTTGTCTAACATCTTGGTTTTCGAAGAAGCAAACCGCTCTTGCTATTTCTACCACCGAAGCCGAATATGTAAGCGCTGGAAAGGCATGTCAACAAGCACTATGGATGAAACAAGCTCTCGTAGACTATGGCATTAGGTTAGAAAATGTTCCCATTATGTGCTATAACAAAGGTGCGATAGATTTAAGTAAAAATTCGGTGCAACACTCTAGGACTAAACATATAGAAATACGCCACCACTTTCTTAGGGATGATGTACAAAAAGGAAACATATCTATAGAAAAAGTTGCATCGGAAGATAACATTGCGGATATGTTCACAAAACCCCTTAAGCGTGAATTATTCAACCACTTGCGTTTAGGATTAGGAATGATGGAACAAGTTGACTAAATTATATTGAACTAATACAAATTTATACTTGTATAAAATTTACTTTTCGTCCACTTCTTTATTTCTGAGTCTAGGAATCTATTTCGCACAAAATTAAAAATTGGGAAAGTTTATTTTATGTGCATAAACTCTTTTGTAAAACCCAATCAATTTTCTTTAAAAATTATTCTCACATCTAGGAATCACATGAACATCATTTTTCTTGCATTGTTGACTAATGCTAAAAACATTGTCTTCCAAAAATCATGCATAAACTCTCACATAAATTGTCAAGGTATATAATCTAATATGTATCTTTGACATTCATGATCGAGCAAAAATTGAATCAAGGAGATCTTTTGGATTGTTTCTTAGGATCGTTATCTCTTTTTGCATTTAGGAGTCGAAACAATCACAACTCCACATTTGTTGCATATAGACACACACTAGGAAAAATTCACTAATAATGTTGTCATCTTGCTCTGTCACTAGTTTTCCACTCACTAGTTGCCTTTGCCTTTGATCTAAGATAGGTGCCTTAGGAAGTTTAAGTGCTCTTGCCTTTTCTTATCTCCTCTTGCTTATTATGTGTTGCTTAATTGCTCTTTTGCTTATGCGTTTTTGCATGCATGCTATATCTTGATTAGATTAGATGCTATATTGCCTAAAGGGATTGAACTTGCTTGAATTCTAATCCAAACACACAACCTTTATGCAAATTTTCTGCCAAAAACCCAATTCTGGCAACCTGGAAATCACCAGATGGGCGGCCCCCTTATTTTTGTAAGGCGGCCCCCTTAATCATTAAGGGGACCGCCCCCTAATTAAGGGGACCGGCCATCTGATGGTCGGGTTTACAGAATCTTTTCTGCTTTTTAGCCCATTTCCACCTACATTTCCCATTTTTCACCAACATATTTTGTCCTAGTCTCCCAAACAAACCTTATCCATCCTTAAACACACAAATCTTACACTATAAATACCCCAAATCTTCCACACTCTCCATTCATCCCTTCATGACTTCTCCAAACAAACCAAAACCAAAAGCCTCAAGGCTTGCAAGAATGACGGAAAAACCCGTTTGGCGAAGAAAAAGCCCTCGAAACAAATCCATCATAACCAATGAAGTTGGAGATCACTCAACACCTCCCACCACTTACTTCCCAAACTTTACACCAAATTCACAAGGACATTCATTTGATCCTCTCTACAAACCATACAACATTGGCCAAACATCTTCCTTCATGCCAAACCACTCATCTCATCCTCCAACCATTTGTAATGATCCATACAAGTTTGATCAACCATCACACTACAATTCCAACTACACAAACCCAATTCATCCATATCCGCACAATGACTTTCTCTGCATTGCCACAGAAAAGCAAAAGTTTCATGATGAAATATCACAAATCCATGATCTTTGTGATCTCAATGCCATGCATATTGCACAATGCAACAAAGGGCAACCTCCATCATCACCCTACAACAATTGCCTTCCTCACTCTCTCAACTTGGATCAAGTTACAATCCACACTCACTATTGCCCTTGTTGCATCTTCCTTCAAAAACAAATCCTATACTTGAGTGAAGATATTTCTTGGATTGAATATCTCCTCACTCGTCCTCATCCCATACCACCCTTAACACGATACAATATTGTAAGATCCACCTCTTCCGCTCCACACCCCACTCCATATCCCTCTCCATCTAACAACTAAGCTTTATGCTTATGTTCTCCTTCAAGCAAATAAAACTATCAACCATGGGTTGCAAGCAAGTCCAAGTGCTCTCTTAGGCAATATAGAACTATGTCTTTTCTTTTGTTTTATTGTAATCAATATGCTTTAAGCATATTGAATATTGTAATGCTAATTACTTCTATGATGCTTGAATGAATCTATTTTTATTTATATAATTATTGCTTTGCATGTATATGTGTCTTGTTCTCTTCTAATATTTTGTGTAGCCAAGATTTCCATAGCTCATTCCCTTGGTGCTCTCAAATGAGGGGGAACATACATCAAGGGGGAGCATTAACCTTTTTGATTTTACAAAAAGGGGGAGAAGAGAATGTTAAACTCTAATAATACTTGTCTAAAATTATTTTTTAGACCTAATGAGTTTAAGGTTTTGTAATCATCAAAAAGGGGGAGATTGTTGACATAAATAATGTCTAAAAACATTGTTAGCATATTAACAATGTCTCTATGTTTTGATAATTACAAAGCATAAACTCATTAATCTAAAACTTATGCCATAAACCAAGTTTTTAGTGCTTAATATTTGTCTTTGCATCCATATCACTTAAGGTATGAATAAACAAAGTGTTTATTGTATTTCATGATCAAAGGAAATTCTTCTAATCACTAGAATTTTTATAAAATGTATTAAACATTCTATATCTTTTACAAAATTACTTTTGGAATTAAAAGAATATGGTTAATTCATTATAAATATATAATTTCAAATTTCCAACCAAAAATGGCAAATTTTATCCAGAAAAATATTCCTCACTAAAAGACAAGAAAATCTAACGTTCTAAAGGGGCGGCCCCCTTAATCATTAAGGGGACCGGCCTCTAATTAACGGGACCGGCCACGCTCCAGAATAGTAATTTTCTCCCCTATAAATACTGGTTCATCCCACAGAATTTTCTCACCTTTTGCACTCCTAAACTTTCTGTTCTAGATCCACATTTCTATTCTCTTAATCCTTTCATCATAAGTGCATAATTCTTTGTTTCAAAGTGATTCAAACTTCATCCTCTCAAGTGCAAGAGAAGAATACTTCTATCCCCCAAGACAAGAAGTATTACAACTTGTTGTGACCTCCACATCCAAGTTGTTGGTGCATCATCAAGATTATTTACATTATTTTTTGTGAAGATTGTTGTGAATATTTGATTGTAGATAGTTGTGCTAGATATATAGATTGTGTGATTAGTTAGTTGTTTGGTGTGAATAAGAAAAGTTAGGAATTAGATTGTAGTGAAGAAGCTAGGTGTGAAGTAGTTAGTTGTGAAGTGAATTGGAGTGAAGAAGATAGGCGTGGAGTAGTTAGTTGTGAAGTAGATTGATTTGAATAAGCTGTGTAGAAGTTGTGACTTAGTTGTGAAGAAGTTGTGGTGTGTAGATTGGTGTGTAAATTGGTGTGTAAGGTTTTCTCCGCCATAAGGGAGCTTGTTGATATAGTGAAGAAAACTCTCGAGTTAGGTGCTCGGGGAGTGGAGTAGGGCAAGGAAGGTGTCCTTGTAGCCGAACCACTACAAATCTCTTGTCTCGCGGTTCGATCTTTCCATCTTTTATTTATTTCATTACTTATCATTGTTATATCTTATTTATTGATAGTTGTTCATATTGTGCAAGACTTGAGATCACATATTATCGAATCTAAGTTTTTAAAAACTAAGAAAACACTAAAACTATCTTTTATAACAAATTAAAAAGACGTAAAACTATTTAACCCCCCTTCTAGTTTTCCACACGTCAACTACCGCTTTACGATAATGAAGATGACGAAATTGAATATGTTCCCGAAACTCAATTTCCAAATACAATGGGTAAGTTTTCAATTTTTTAAATTCGTTATACATTTTTTTAAGTCGTATATATATTTTTTTTAAAAACTCGTAATATTCTTTTTATTTTATTTTAAAATCGTAATTTGTAAAACGTATAAGATGTTTATTTTTTATATTTGTATTTGTTTTTATAATCGTACTTTTTTAAATCGTAATATATATATATATATATATATATATATATATATATATATATATATATATATATATATATATATATATATATGATCAAATAGGAAGAATAAGAAGTAACCACAACCACACATTCTAGATGCACCTACAAAAATAGATGCATCTTCATTCAAATTTTCCCTCCCATATAAAAATGTGTGGCTAGAATTACTTCTTACCCTTCTCATTTTAATTATTCTTCTTATTAGATCCCTATCCTATATATATATATATATATATATATATATATATATATATATATATATATATATAGAGAGAGAGAGAGAGAGAGAGAGAGAGAGAGAGAGAGAGGATCACGTGTGGATTTTGGATTTTAGTGCGGACATACGGACAGATCTGGACTGTCCATCCAGATCTGATCTAGATCTAATCACACACACATCACACACACGCGCTATTATCGTGGTACCAATTGACCATGCAAATGATTTTTTTTTTTTTTTTTTTTTAATTTTTTTCCTTTTGAGGACTCCTTACTATTGTTGTCTTCTTTCTTTTTTTATTTTTTCAGATTTTTCTGAGCAATTTTTTGTTTTTGTGATTATGAGTCCTACCACGATATTAACAATATTATGAGTTCTACTGTGATATTAACGATATTTACTTAAAAAGTTACTATGATATTTGTAAAAAAACTTAATATCACTGTTTTTTTTATTACGATATTAAGAAAAGTTACGGTCATATTAAGAAAATTAATTTTGATATTAAGAAAGCATGATAATTATGATGATATTAACGATATTATGATACGGTGATATTTATAAAACGGTGACATTATAAACCAACCGTGATACTAAGCTTTTTTTACATGTAAAAATGAACCATATTATGAGTTCTACTGTGATATTAACGATATTTACTTAAAAAGTTACTTTGATATTTGTAAAAAAACTTAATATCACTGTTTTTTTTATTACGATATTAAGAAAAGTTACGGTCATATTAAGAAAATTAACTTTGATATTAAGAAAGCATGATAATTATGGTGATATTAACGATATTATGATACGGTGATATTTATAAAACGGTGATGTTATAAACCAACCGTGATACTAAGCTTTTTTTACATGTAAAAATGAACCATGATATTAAAAAACACAAGATAATTATGGTGATAATAACAATTTTATTAAGAAAAAGTTTTTATGATATTAAAAAAGTTATTGTGACATTAAAATTTTAATTAAAAGAAAAGGCTTATGTGATCTCAGACCTTGACTTTTGTAAAAAAGTCAAAATTAGACGCTAATATCACAATACCTTTAATGATGAAAACGACTTTTTTTTTGAAATTTTTTTCTGCGATTTTTAATAACTTGTTATCCTCTTTCTTTTTTTAATTTTTTCAGATTTTTTTGAATTTTTTAAGAAAAAAAAGCTAATATGAAATTAACTATTTTTAAAAAAGACAGAATATTTACGATATTGCCACTCCGCTTTTTTGACTAAAGATAAGGTGGTTGACTAGATGGATGGCTGTGATTAGTCCGCACCATCCGTACTTAGATGTCAATCCTCACCCGATCCTCTCCCTATATATATATATATATATATATATATATATATATATATATATATATATATATATATATATATATATATATATATAATCGAATTTTTTCTTTTTTTTACCTCGTATAAGTTTAATTTCTTTTATTTGGTATACCTAACTGTTTTGTTATTAATTAGGTGGAGAAGAAAATGATGATGGTGTTGATGATGTTGAAGAAATTAAAGAAATACCAAAACCGACTAAAGCGAGAAGCATACATTAGACGACGGAAGATGAGGTCGCTTTGGCAAAAGCTTGGGTGCATATCTCGACTTGTCCAAAAGTCGGGAATCAACAAAAGTCTCTAAGCTTTTGGGGAAGAATCCTTGAACATTTCACGCAAAACGTGCCAAATAATGAACGAACATACTATGGCTTGAACACAAAATGAAAATTTATGAATGCCGAAATGAATATTTTTCACGGCCTCTACATCCAATCGGTATATTTTTGAAGTCTATTTTATTTTATATACTTTGTATTTGATATGATTGTATTAATTTATATTTATTACTTTTATAATTGTAAAACCGTCTTCGAGATAGTGGTTGTGACGATCTTAACGTGATGAAAAATGCCATGGCCGATTATAAAAGAAAAACAAAAGGCAAGACTTTTGGACATATTGAAGCATGGGAGATTGTAAGGAAATATGACAAATGGTTCGAACAACCAATTGTCGGTCAAACATCATCGTCTATTCTGAGAAGCGAAGAAAGTCGTCTGAATCAAGCAACGACAATGTTGAGACAATTATTCCGGATTTGAATGACGACACTACTCTACTCGAAAAAAACGGGGCAAAAAGAGCGTTACTGAGTCGTCGACAAGTAATAGTGTTGCTGCGACCTTCGAAAGTTATGATGCAAAGAAATCACAAGTAATGGAGGAGTCGCTAGAGAAAAAATGTACAAAGGATGACTTGGCCGAAAAATTGATGGCGGCACAACTACAAGGTGTGCAAGAAAAGGCCTTTTTATGAGCTTTGAAGTTTTACAACGACCCGCACGATCACATAGCTGATCAGGTTATGCGGGAAATTGCTCTCACCAAAAAACGTGAGTACGCAACGAAATATGGATGGCCTTGCAATTTTTAGTTTTATTTATGTTTTTTTTCAAAGTATTATGTAATAATCTATGAATTATTATTAATCATGAATTTGGGTCTTTTTAGAACACTTAAAAAGTTATACAGAAAAATGATGTTTATAATCTTGTTGCTACTAAGATTTTTACTTAAAAATGTTGCTATGATATAGCTTAAATGGCGTTGGGTGTTGTTTAGGTAAACTAGGAGTGTTTGGGATATGTTTTGCATACTTTGGATGGATGAAAACCCTATTTTGAGGGCTGATTGAAATGGATAGCCAACATGTGTTAGTTACAAGTTAGTAAAAAATGGGTCTTTCGGCATGATTCTTGAGCCTAAAATTAAGTAATTTAAAATAACTATCCAAACACAGTAAGTTTGTAAAAAGAGCATGTCATTTGGTAAATGAAATAAGAGTAAGAAACTGAGTGTCAAAACAATCCTAAAATGGCAGTTTCAAAAGCTCAACTTCAATCATTTATAACTCTTTCATTTTTCAAGATTTTATCTTCAACCCAAAGCCCACAGTTAAGTTTATGTGTTAACTTAAAAATCGAGTTGGTTCTTGAAAAGAAACCAAATATTGAACCTTCCATGACATTTTCAAGTCGAAGTGTCAAAACAGTTTCATTTCCAGATTTGTACACCCAACTTTCAAAGACTATAACTCATCCATTCTTTGCATTAGTGACTTGAAACTGAAATATTAGTTAGTTTTAGTGTTAATATGAGTCTTCCACTAACCCGAAACATAAAACCATCATTTAGACCACCTGCTAGGTGAAATAAGTTGATAAGTCCAAAACTGAGTCCAAATCAAATCATGTCAAAACGAGCAAGTAAAACCTACTTAAAAAAATCCACAAAAATTCATAAACCTTCTTAAAACAAAGTATAATAACTTATATAAAAGGTTGGTATACAAAATATTTTTACTTGGTAGAACGGTCGCCCGAAGTGGTATTTAAAACAAGCAAGAATCGGTGATTTTAT
The DNA here is from genome assembly GCA_030686995.1 of Artemisia argyi. NCBI lineage: Eukaryota > Viridiplantae > Streptophyta > Magnoliopsida > Asterales > Asteraceae > Artemisia > Artemisia argyi. The sequence continues at coordinate 84,706,486 of CM060706.1, forward strand.
GTATAATGAGAAAAGTCATTTTTAGACAAGTTAATAAATAACTTAAATAGTAGACATAAAATATTGTCTGAGCATATCGTGTCGAGTCTAATTAGTTATATTTTACTTGTCTTAGGTCCGTGATTGAAGGTGCAAAATCGTCGGGTTTCCTAGTAGTCGTTTGAACCGTATTTTCTCTTTGTACTCTCCTAGCTAAGGCGAGTAATCACAACCTCTTTATTATTTTACGTACTTTTTGGGGTAAAATGCATGGCATTTTTTATTGAACTTATAAATCTTGAGTTATTTGAGTTAAACCTTTTGAGCTTATTTGAACTTTTTGAGCTATTTAAACCATTTGAGTTATTTGAACCTCTTGAGCTATTTGAACCTTTTGAGATATTTGAACCTTTTCGGCTATTTGAACCTTTTAAGTTATTTGAACTTGTGAACCTTTGTGTTATTGAAACCTATGAACTTGCTTTGAACTTTTTATGCAATTTTGGTATGTGTGTTATGTTAGACGTATAAATTCACTCCAATGGAACCAGAGTAGAGCATAGGCTATGTTAGACGTATTAACTCACTCCCGCAGAACCGGAGTTGAGTCATAGATATTTATGGATAACGTTATTTAGGGTAGTCCCTCCTTAGGAACTAGAAGTGCATAAAAGTACCTACCTCCCCGAGGAACCGAGAATGGCTAATATCACTTTCCTTCCCAAGGAACCAGGAGAGTGCATTATCAATTTCCTCCTCGAGGAACCGGGAGTACTGGATTGGTCTTACTGCATTATCACTAGATCACACGATTTTACTTTTTGCATCTTATTGCAGCCATGTATTTTTGACTATTTGACTTACCATTTTTAGACATTTTTATATCATGGAATTGTATGTGAATCTATAGGTTACAAGTTTTGTATGGGCAAGACTTATAATAGGATAGATTGATATGACCTTTTGCCACGAGGACTTATCTCAAAAAGATTTTTCTTATTGTATAAAACATGTGTACTCACCAACTATTTTCATAGTTGACCGTCTTTCTCATGCATTTCAGGTGATCATCAATAATATTTTATGAAGGAATTTGCATTGAAGTCATCCATTTTCATCATTTTAAAGACCATGTCCACTGTCAAGGACACTTATTTTAAAGACTATGTTTTATCTAATATGACTTATGTTTTATTATCCAATGTTGGATAAAAAAGTTATTACATTGTTGTAAACTTTCCTTTTTAATTAAGTATGGCATGTTCTACGACTTTATGCTTGTACCTTTCACTGTTATATTCCGTGTTTTCGCTTTAGCGGGGTGTGACAACATGCTGGATAAAAACTTGCCCCCTATATTTGAAATTCAAATTCAAAAACTAGTTGTTGAATGTTGAGTGTAGAGTTGGATAAGTGAGTTGTACACTACTAAAAAAATGCTATAAACACCCCTTAATAAAGACCGGTTATAAAATAACCAGTTTATATGGTCAATAATTAGCGGGCATAGGGTACATAAGACTGGTTTTCAAGAAAATAACCAGTCTCTAAAACACAAAGTACACAGAAACTGGTTGTATTGAAGAAATCAGTCTATATACATATTCAAAGACACTGGTTTTCATGAGAAGACTAGTTTCATCGTGTTCATATTATTGACACCGGGTTTTTACATTTAAACCTATCTCGAAACTCCCTTTTTAAATGCTTGCCAATGATCGGCCCTTTTTTCATTTTCCCCTATTTTTCTTTTCATTTTCATTTGAACCACCGCCAAATTTTCATTCCTTTTCTTTTTGGCATTACTCGGCTTTACAATCAAAGCCCCAAATTCAGTTTTCACAAAAACTCTTTCTTTGCTACCATGAAGAACAAGAAAATAAACCCACCAAAATTCAGTAATTTGTGGGATTTCTCGACTTTATTGTTTTAAATTTTCCCTTTTGAGCAGGATTTCTCCCCCGTCTTTTTTTTCACTTTGCTTTCTTATTTCTTTTCACCTAGACCACATAAACATAAACCCTAAATCACCTTTTACATGTTTTGAATTGACGGCTTGAGTTTGAAAATCTTCAACAACCAGGTGTGCAATCTTTTTCTAACATCGATTTAATCATAAAATTCCAACTGTTGATGGTTCAGTTATGGGTTATTGGTCTTTTTTTAACGGATCTAACACCGCCGTTAGTGTTGGTTTAAAGCTCAATTTCACATAGAATCCTTGCCAACCTTGTTCATATGACCTCAAACTAGCAGTTTATATGTAAAGCTTTTGTATTTGGGTTTAAGTTTGCATTTGTTTTTTTAAGAATAGATTTGTTACCTGTATGAATAAATGTTTAAGTTCCAATATGTTGTATATGTGTTTGTAGTTGAAGATCTAATTGAAACTTAGGGTTTAATTGTAATTTTCAATTGCATATGTGTTTTTTTATGTTTAGATCTACTAGTGGAGTAATTTTAGCATTGTAGGCATTTTATCTCTGAACACTTGCTTGCCATTTTTATTGATATCACAGAACATTGGGGCTTAGAGATAAGGTGGACCAAAGAGAACATGAAAGCCTACAGGTTATTTCTATATATATACACTGAATACAATGGTACTTGTCAAATTACGACTCTATTTTTTGTCACTATAGATCCAGGTTTATATCAGTATCACTGTCACATGTTTCTTGTAAATAAAAACATGGATATAGAAACTTGTTATTTTTCATTTGGACATGATACTTAGATACATGAAATGTTTGGTGGAATTACAGATTCATAGAAGAATGGCTGCACATAAGCTAAAATAACGTGATGAACAAATGATAAGCCTTGGCATTGGTGATATCAATGAGCCTATTCCAGAAGTTTTACATCAGCCATGGCTAAGGTAGGATTATTTCTTATCTTGTATTTCTTTCTTGCGTAAATGATAAGCATTGGCATTAGAGATAGCACTGAGCCCATTCCATAAGTTATTACTTCAGCTCCACAAGACAATTATGTGTTTAAAACATTACCGATATGCTTGCCTTTTTGCAAGATCCCAACTTTGCTACTGTAAATGGTTGTTTTTGGCATAGACTCGTTAACATTGTGAACCATATATATGACACTTCATTGCATACCAACTTTTGAAAGTAAAAAGAAAAAAAGTGCCATGTTTTGTACGAACAAGCGAATTAGGACATGTATTACCTTGAGTTTATTAATATCTTTTTTTAATTCTGAGATCGGGTGAAACAGAAAGTAAACTGTATGTCAAGAAATTAGGGGTTTTAGTAAATTAACCTTGCATATTATTAAACACACCTAATTTTACCTGTAAATTCTACTACGTCATCATTGAGGACAAGTCCTAACTTGTTGGTATTCCCATTTCTTTCTATTGCAGGAAAGCATTGGCTAATGCTTTATCAGTCGCACCGTAGCTGTAGACCCTTGGAAATGTAGGCTTGGGAGCTTTACAGGTAACACATGATCTTAACTAGAGGTGTAGTGATTGGAAGAGGCGTGATGAATGAGACTTAAAGAGCCAAACTAACTGATTTTTAGCATTCTTTACTGATAACAAATGTGACATCAGTAAGCTTGATAAGATGCATGTCACATTAATTTGTTTATGAAAAGTACTACTTTTAATGAAATTGCTTGTTGTAAACTGAATAGATTCAAATATATATTTGGGGTGACACAATTACAGATCAAAGCCCATTGTTTTTTTCCGCCTTTAGTAACATCCAAGTGTTATTTATAAGTAAGCAGGGGCGGAGCCAGAACTTTATTGTCAAGGAGGCAAAATATGATAATTTTTAGAAACTACACTAAAAATTGGTCCGTTGGGGGGGGGGGGGGGGGGGCAAATTACAAAAATAGCCGATAAATTTTGTAAATTTACACTACAATTTTTTTCGTCGAGGGGTCACGTGACCCCTCGGACCCCCCTTTATCTCCGCCTCTGTAAGTAAGTAGTAATTTACGTAAGTTTTTATTATAAGGATGAAATGGAAAAAGTCATATCTACTTCTTGCTAAGTCTATGTGTGTAGAGCGACTGTCTATCTGTTATATCTTATTTGTATCCGAAGTAACCCGCCAATTTTTGGCATCATGGAAATGTGTACCAACATGTAATATTATTTAATTGTTTATGATTATCGATGAAGATACTATTATATCATTTATGCAGCTCGTATTACTTTACCAGAGCTTTTGTTGCGAACCAACTAAAATAACCTGAATGCTCTGGTGCATGACAATCTGGGTTTCTATTCCTACTTATTAATGACATTTTATGTTATTTCTTTTTATAAGCAGATGTTACTCTTAGGATGAGTCATATAAATGAGGTGGCTAGTAGAGCTTTTGGCTATAATAGGCATGAGGAACTTGCAAAAAAAACTTCAGGTATGAAATATATATATCCCAAAAAGTAATACAAATAAAATGTGCTATTGCTGCTATAGTCTATGCATTTTTTTGACTTCCCCTCTCTTAAAAAATAACTAAACTGTTAATTGCTATCGGCAGAACATTCGATTATTCGGTTGTATTTTTGGTATACCAGACAAATTGGAATTGTTGTCCTAACTTAGATATGGTTGATACCTTGCTGAATAATATAGCTCACTACACACTGACAAACCTTCCTATCATCTTCTATTAACCTCGATCCGTTTTCATGCTATAATATATGCAGTTTGTGACTTGTCTTCTATTAAAAAATCTGCCAAACTGTTAAGTATCCTAAATCTTTTATAAAATAAATTTGGATTATTAGTGAAATAATAATTGACAACTTATCTATTTTTTAAAAGTTTGTGCTACCGTGCAAAAGTTTAACAACTTGGAACTTTTTTTTTTTTTTTTTTTTTTTTTTTTTTTTTTTTTTTGATCATTAGAAAAGCTAACAGCATATGGAAATATGAAGAATGGAAGATTGGAGGTCCACCGTGGAAGCATAAGAGGCAATTGTTAGATTTCATTATTGTGCATGATAATTTGTAAATGATTGATTTTTGTGACATTGTCTTTGAAGAATTACAACTTAAAGTTGTGGTGTGTTGTTGTAGTACATGACTTGATATGATTAATACTAAACTTATATAAGCTCTAATTGTGACTTTGTCTTTAGTTAAGTTGTAGATTAAGCTCTAATTTTGACTTTGTCTTTAATTGAGTTGTAGATTCGGGAAATCATAAAATTGGTAATTTTGGAAGAATTTTTTTATTTATATTTTTTCATAAAGAGCTTATAAAGACCGGTTATAAGAATTAAAAAAATAGTTTGTTTAGTCTATAATAAAAACTGGTTCTAACAACAAAACATGTCTTAATACTGCTATTAGAGATCGGTTGTAGAAACCAGTTTCTTTATGTTTTGGATATAGAGATACCCCCACACAGAGAGTGGTCACAAAACCGGTCTTCATGAGTCATTCTAACCTGTCTCCATGATTTTTTTGTAGTAGTAAAGAGAATATCAAAGGAATATACCATGTGGATAAGAGGGAAGAAAGTGAGGTTAGAATCTAACCATGGTTAGGTTGGTGAGTTAGCATGGTAAGAGATAAAGAATATGCCAAAAGAATATTTAATTGTTTGGAGAAGAAGTGTGGATGTTGGAGGGGAGAATTTGAAATTCAAATTTCAAAATCTAGTTGTTAGAAGTGAGGTGTGTATGAGTTGGCATAGAAGTGATTGTGATGTGATGGATTGGAGCCTTAGCTTCAAGTTTAAATTTCGCATGTGATGAAATGGAAAGTGAATTGTATGATGTGATGGAAAGGATTATTTGGATTCAAATTCAAATTTCAAATTTGAAATGTGGATATTGAGCATAAGTGGCGAAGTTTGGATGTGGAGAATGTTTATTTGATTTCAAATTCAAAATTTGAATGTTGAGAAGGTGTAGAGAATGTAGAAGATTATGTTAGAATGTATGAGACAAGAAATACAAAAGTGTGTAAGAAATATAAGAGAATGTTGTGGTGTGAGTTGACATATGGTTGGCAAGCTAAAGCTTGGACAGGAAGTGTTATGTGGTGAAGGCTTATGTGAGAATGTATTTAGTGATTATCAAGTGTTGATAATGTGAATGATATATTGTCATGATACAAGAATGTGACAATATATGATTCGGAATCTATTTAGGGAAGTGAGAAAGAATGTTTGTTGGAATGAATGAGGTTGTGTGGAAATGTGGGAGATATAGAATGTTTGGTTGTGGGAGTTTGTAAAATATTTATTGTATGGGAAGTGAAAACATTCAAAGTATATTCAATCTTCCAAATAAACTTAAATAGTCATTAAGACTTAATCTATGATTATCCCACAAATAACATGATCTCTAATCATCTTGATGTAAACAAGCTAAGTGCTTTGCATCACAAGTAAAGCATATCCCATAACGGGAAAGGATACGTTTACGCAAAATGACCTTTGACTTTATTTGACTAATAAGAGAGTAAATCTGTTTCATGATTAGAGAAGACGTAAGCACGGATTATGGTCATATGCATACTTTCGTTTGATGTTATATTGAAAGTATGAATGTCATAGGTTTGGAAAAAGAGTTTTGACATTGGCTAGAGGCAATTGGTAAAATATATTGAGTTGTCGTCTTGTCAAAAACGAAAGGTCTTGATTTTATATCCCTCTAAGTCTAACCTTCGTTTCTAGTGTTCCTAATAACTCACTTATTATATACACACCTGTAATGAAAGAACCGACTTTCAAAAATCGAGTCGTTCCTTAACAGAAGGCTGGTGCGTTGCTACCTTCCAGCACGCCAGTTCCAATTATGGAATGACTTGTTTTATTGCTAATGTTTATGATTTTATATGTTGCGAAGATTTACTTGTCATCGTTAAAACAAGAGAGACTTAGGGTTTGTTTGATTAAACATAATGAATTTATAAAGGAATGTAATCGACGATGTAATGTAATAAACATAGTAATTGAATGGGTTATTACTGTTCTATTGACCTATTTGGTTGTTATGTTAGAATTTCTTTTGAACTAAGTTGCTATGTTAGAATGAAAGTAAACATTTACACATGTTATTTGGTACGATGCAATAAACTTTAAAAATAAATGAAATAAATGAAATATGAGAAAATGTGATTGCATCTCGTAATGGAATGAAAGAAAAAAAACTATGTGGTGACTATATAATGAAATTGGTAGTTAATGAACCAATGAATAAATCATTCTATTACAAAACTCAAAACAAACATATTTTTTTTGTTCCATCACAATAATTTATTTCATTGCACCTCCGATTCATGCATATCAAGCACTAGGTTAGTCAATGTTGCCTCAACACTATTTTATTTTTAGAAAAAAATCGTGAAAACATTTCGGTGTTTGCCTAGAAATTGACGTTAAAAGAAAAGAAATTAAAAAAAAAAAAAAAAAAAAAAAAAAAAAAAAAAAAAAATCAATCTTGTAATGAAAGGGGTAAGTAATATATAGAGCTTATCCCTTAATCAAATTATTAGTCAAAGTGTCAAACTGTATGTTCTCCCTTGCCAAACAAAAACACTTTATGTGAGTGTGTTAATATTTGTATGCAACTTTTTCATTGCCCCAACAAAACTAGGCTTCTATCCAACCATGGCAATTTACAGAGCAAGATCATTTCTAACACTCACAAAATCAGTTAGAAGATTTTCTTCATCGATCATTCCGCCTCACTTACAAGTAAGCTTTCTAGTCACTGTTAACTTTTACATGTATATATATGTTTTAATTACACGCATGCAACGCATGAACATACGAAATTTATACTAAAATTGCTCATTTTTCCTTTTTGCATATGTGATATTTCCTATGTGTAACTTTATGAAATGGTTCTCTTCAAGAAAAGAGGGTTAGTTAATACCGAGGCGGTATTTTGCGTTTTTTTTACTTGGAACTCATCAACTCAACTACTTTTTTAGTCGATTAGGTCACTGAACTTACTAAATTAAGTCACTAAACGAGCGATTGTTTACACATTCAAGCACGAACTAGGGGTGGAAACGAGCGGAGCCGCTCGTGAAAAGCTCGGGGTCGAATTGGCAAAAAGCTCGAACGAGCCAAGCTGAAACAAGCTCGAGCCCGAGGTCGGGTCTAAATTTGGGCTCATTTAGTAATCAAGCTTGATCCCGAGCTTTATATATAAAGATCGATTAGGTTCGCGAGCCTAAACGAGCCATATAAATATAAACGTATGTATATTGTCTACCCGTACAACTAGAGGTGGCGAAACGGGCGGGCTACGGGTAAACGGGCTACGGGCTAAACGGGCTAAACGGGCTAAACGGACGCGGGCTAAACGGGCACGGGCCAAACAGGCGCATGTTATACGAATCGATTTAGAAAATACCCAAAACGACGAAATAAATTCCTCAAACTTAACACCTCATTTATATTTAAAAAATTAAATATATTATATCTAAATTTTTTTTTTTAAAAACAATTGTAATGTTATCCAATTGAAAGAATATGTGCCCATTTAACTTTTAAATGGGCAATATATGCCCATTTAAAAAAAAAATGGACCAAATGTGCCCAAATCTTTTAAAAGTTTGCCCATTTAGTCTTTTTTTTTTTTTTTTTTTTTTTTTTTTGGCACAAATTGCCACCTTTACATACAACTATGTATAAACGATATTAAAATAAATAAACGAGCTAGAGCCGAGTTTCATTCGAGCTTTATTTTCTTCAACACGTCATATAAATTAGTCGATCTCGAGCTGAGCTTGAGCTTGAGCTTGTGAAAATTTTCACTAGCCGAGCTCAAGCTCTGGCAGGCACGGCTCGTTTCCACCCCTACCTCAAATATGATGAAGAATCAACATATCAAGCTTGACTTGACTCCATTTTTTATAAAAACTAAGTGATTACATGTATTTAAAAGGGTAAAATTGTAGTTTAATCAAAGCTCGATAAGGCTGGCGAGCCTTACGAGCCGAATATTTTGGAGCTCGAGCTCGACTCGTTTAAATTGAGTCGATTTCATTTCGAGTAGTTTATGAGTCAATCTCGAATCTCGTTTACACCCCTAATTAACTGACATGCTATTTATATCACATTTGAAAGGTTATGTAACCTAAATATCGTGTTTAATAAGTTTATATGACCTTTGGGTTTATACAACTACGAGTGATACATAACATTGCTATTGATTATTTGATTTGACCTTTCGAATTTTGACGTACTATGCAGATAAATGTTGCGTTAAACTTGTAGTATAATCCATATAAGTTTGGAACACTAAAAGCTAAAGCATTGATTCTATATAGTCAGTTTAATATTGTCAAACACCACACAGCTGATTAGTTTTTGCATCACATTATTCGAAGATCTGTCATTTATAATTTATTTGATGGCCTGAAATGAATAGTAGAATGTTGTTTACTATTGTTATTTAAATTGTAGTTTCTTATAACTAAAAAGGCAGTTTAAGTTGATCTCATTATTTAAAACGAAAGTGACTAAGCTTTAAAGTTAATGTGCACCTGAAATTTGTGCCAGAAAACAAATGGAGACATAACTTTAGACATGATAGCATTATATTCTTCTCAATATCCTGTATTTGGCATTTTCCAATTGATTACGTTTCTTTTACAGAAGTGCTGCAATTATGTTTTCTTTTTGCCTAATATGACTTGTATAATGTATTACAGAGGGTTGGATTCATAGGACTAGGAAACATGGGGTCCAGAATGGCGAATAACTTGATTAAGGCAGGATTAAATGTGGCAGTTCATGACATGTAATTTTCTTCTTCTGTTTTAGACGACATTTTACTATATTATGTATGATTGTTAGTTGGTCAGTAGTCCTGACTCCTGAGTCATGATCAGGCCTTTAAACGTAATTACATGCTGAAATTCTGCAGTATTAAGCATGTTTAATCTCTAATGCTTTCACATGATACTGTTTTGATCTTTTTATTTGACGTCAACTGCAATGCAAGTTCTTACATTGAGCATGATTCCGTCCCTTGTGTTTTCCTATCAGAAATCTTAGTGCCATAAAGATGTTTTCGGAGAAGGGAATCTCTGTAAAAGGATCACCGATGGAGGTTGCAGAAATTAGCGATGTTGTAATTACCATGTTGCCTTCTTCAAGCCATGTAAGTTATATACATTCTACTAACTTCTACCCATTCTAGATTGTATACATATTTAAATTTATTTAAATGAACGTATACTCCCTCCTTGCCATATCCTTAATGAGATGATTATGTTTTTAACTTATACGCACTGTAAGTTAAAGGATATTTCTGTTGACTTAATTCATTGTACAAAACGTCAACCTGATGCTTTATTTGCAACTCATATTCCTGTTTTTGTGTATGCAGCATTTAGTTTAAAGTGGTGTACTTCCTTGTTTAGGTATTAGATGTTTACACAGGACCAAAGGGTTTACTTAATGGTGGGAATCCTGTGAGGCCCTGGTTATATATAGATTCATCTACAATTGACCCGCAAACAACAAGAAAGCTAGCCTCAGCTGTATCTAATTGTGCTTTAATTGAAAAGAAAGGTATGTAGAACAAAGCTAAATATTATCAACCTATAATTTTACTGAATCTTTCTGGTAAATGGTGCATTGAAGAACTGTAAGTTCCAGTTTGCTATAGCTTATGACATCACTAGTAAGTGTTTACTGTGTACTGTCTGAAAGTCAATCAACTAGACTTGTGATAGTGAAGGGTTAAGTCTTTGTTGGTCTACTTATTTTTAGGCTAGATCAATATTATATATAAATGAGGGATGCCACTTAGGCACTTATATTTGTTGCACTTGACTGAGCTACTGAACTATCATCTCTATGTGCGTGGCTTTGCCTCTGATGTGATGTATTTGCAAAACTGTTAAAGTGAGTTCAAGTCTGGTGTTTCTGTTTAAGAATTAGTACCTCCACACATTAAGCATATATATCTTTTTTGATCTGGCAAAATTAAGGCACGCAAGTCAGTTCATATCCAGGTTTAGACTTTAGACATATATAGCAGTCTGATAGGCTTTTGTGGACAGTGAATACATAAGCTAGTTGCTCAATAGCTTTTGTGAGACCGTTGATCCTTTCAAAGGACAAACTAAAAATAGTTGTATGCTTCATTATCTAGCTCACTTTTATGTGGCATGCTCTACAATAGTTCTGTTAGCTGTGATGTTCTGATCTTTTCATGTGCTTTAATACTCTTTGTGGATGGTGTTTTATTTTAAACATGTTTAACTGGATAATGTCATATTTGATGGGAAGTCTTATAATAGTCATCTCAGGAGTCTGTAAGACGGTATACATTCAAACAGATAGCTAATCAGCAAGGAGGGCACTTTGGTTTCTAGTAGACATGACACTTTTAAGGTTTAACCCGTTCCTATGAACATGTCGATTTGAGTTGTGTTCAATTAGGCCAAATAAAACTCTTTCAGCTAAATAGTGAAATCAGTTCAACGGGTTGAAAGTCTCTCTCATAGTCTGTTTTTAGCTATGTAAAACTTCCTAGCTAATCTTATTGTAGGCTTTAGATTATTACTATGAAAATTGGACAAAAAAGTCACTGCAGGTCTTTAACACTTGCAATGATCCGTTTCATCTGAACCAGTTTGACTCGGTTTCCCAAATCATCGCACCTGTATATCTTACTACTTGTTATTTTGTTAATTGCTAATTGGGATAGAGGTACTCTCTTCTAGTGTTTCTGTTGTGATGTCTACATATATCACTGTAGTAATATTCCTAATTTGACCGTGAATGGTTTCTTTTCTGTTGTTTCACATCCTTTTGCTAATACTGTTTTGTGTTATCTTTAGAAGTTGATACACCCAAAAAATATTCCTCAAAGTGGCAGACTATATTCCACTATATATTGCTGAGACGGGTTTATGATTGAAACCAAAACATAAACACTTTGTGATCGAATTTATTTTGCTTCCAATTAAAATGTTGCTGTAATTTCCTGTGTATTAGAACAAAGAATTGTAGGGATTATTATCCTATGCTTCTAAAACTTTACTTATTTATTTATTTATTTAGCTATCTTTTTCATTTACTAGCAGTCTTATTTTTCTTATACGTGCGCGCGTCTGTGCCCCTTTTTGTGTGCTTTTTAGTTTGTTTTGTCCTTTCTTTTGCTGCTCCCCCTTTTTTGCTCTTGTGCTTTTGCCTTGTGTGTGCTTTCCGGAGGGTAGGATAGACGCTGTAGTTGGTGATGGTCACCTGAGGTCATGTCTTGCCGGCGAGGGTGGGGTAGGGGTAGGGGTAGGGGTAGGCGTAGGGGTAGGCAGGTCTAGGGTGGTTAGGGGTGTTGGTAGAGTAGCGGGTTCGCGTAGGATCAGAGTGGGTAGCTGGAACGTAGGGTCTTTGACCGGTAAGCTCTTTGAGCTTGCTGACGTCTTGGGGAGACATAAGGTTGATATAGCGTGTTTCCAAGAGACTAAATGGAAGGGGTCTAGCTCGAGGGAGGGAAGCGGCTACAAGCTTTGGTACTCGGGCTCTAGGTCAGCAAGAAATGGAGTTGGTATCATTATAGTGGCGGATCTTAAGGATAATGTAGTGCAAGTGATTAGGAAGGACGATAGAACCATGAAGATTACTTTGGTTATTGATGGAGAAACCGTTAACGTGATCAGCGCTTACGCACCGCAGGTGGGTCGCAGTGACGTAGAGAAGAGGTGTTTTTGGGATTCCCTCGACGAGCTCGTGAGGGAGTGCCCGGCAGACCAACGTTTGTTTATAGGTGGTGACTTGAACGGTTATATAGGAGCTACTGCAGATGGATACGCGGGGGTTCATGGAGGATTCGGGTATGGAGGTAGGAATGATGAAGGATGCTCGATGCTAGAATTTGCTATTGCTCACAACTTAGTGGTTGCAAACTCTTTCTTCAAGAAGAGAGACGTCCACTTAATTACCTTCCAGAGCGGGGGTCATAGCACCCAGATTGATTATCTGTTGGTGCGCAGAGATGACCTTAGGGCATGTAAGGACTGCAGGGTTTTCCCTGGCGAGACATGCGCATCCCAACACAGATTGGTTGCCTTGGATACTCTTTTCCAGAGGAGTCGACACAGGAGAGAGGCGACAGGGATGCCAAGGATTTTATGGAAGAATCTTAGCGGAGATGCGGTGGAGGCGTTTAGATCGAAAGTCTCAGAGGGTCTTTCGGCTCGGGCAGAGGACTTAACTACTAGGGATGCGGATCAGATGTGGAATACCCTTGCTGGCACCATCAGAGATGTAGCAAAGCTTTCCCTGGGCGTGACTAGTGGGTCAGCGAGAACCCAGTCTACCCGCAGGGAATCTTGGTGGTTCAGTGAGGAGGTGCAGATCAAAGTAGCAGAGAAACAGGCTCGGTTCAAAGAGTTTCTTTTGAGTAGAGAGAGCCACCAAGCGGATAGGGCAGATGCGGAAGAGAGGTATAAAGTGGCTAAAAGGGTAGCAAAAAAGGCGGTAGCAGAGGTGAAGGACAAGGCGTACGAAGACTTGTATAAGAAATTGGACTCCAAAGAGGGAGCAAACGATATCTTCAGAATTGCTAAAGCCCGCGAGAAAAGAAGAAGGGATTTAGGAAACATTAAATACATCAAAGATGAAGGAGGATGTACCATCGTGAGTGAAGAAGGTATTAGAAAGAGATGGGGAGAGTATTTTTCCTCTCTCTTTAATGAGGGGAACACCGAAGGAAGGGGGGAAGGAGAGAACCCTAGCCAGCGTTTGTTACCAGAATGCTACTACTCGAGGATCAGCCAAGAAGAAGTGAAGGTTGCATTACAGAAGATGGGTAGAAACAAAGCTGTAGGCCCGGACCAAATACCCATAGAAGCGTGGAGGTGCCTAGGAGATGAAGGGGTGAATTGGTTGACCTGCCTTTTCAACAAGATCTTCTCTAGCGCCAAGATGCCAGAAGAATGGAGACTCAGCGAAGTCATCCCCATCTTCAAGAACAAGGGAGACGCGCAAGTGTGTAGCAACTATAGGGGTATTAAGCTACTTGGTCACACCATGAAGCTCTGGGAGAGAGTTATTGAGAGGAGGTTAAGAAGGGAGACAAGGGTGTCAGAGAACCAATTCGGATTTATGCCAGGGAGGTCCTCGGTCGAGGCTATCCACCTCCTCAGAAGTCTTATGGAGAAGTATAGAGAAAGACAGAGAGATTTGCATATGGCTTTTCTGGACCTAGAAAAGGCATACGATAGTGTCCCACGAGAGTTGATTTGGAGGACTCTAATAGAAAAAGGAACCCCAAGGAGATACTTAAGAGTCATTAGGGATATGTACGAGGGGGCGAAGACCCGCGTACGGTGCACGGTGGGGTGCACTGACTTTTTCCCGGTGGAAGTGGGACTTCACCCAGGATCAGCCATTAGTCCGTACCTCTTCGCCCTGATTCTCGATGAGATAACAAGAGGGATTCAAGAGGGCATTCCTTGGAGCATGATATTCGCTGACGATATTGTGTTGGTAGCAGAATCGGCCGAAGGGCTAAACTACAGACTGGAGCACTGGCGAGAGGCATTGGAAGACAATGGTCTTCGGGTAAGCAGAGAGAAGACTGAATACATGAGATGTGATTTCGGTAGCAACGAGATCGGCCACAACGAGGAGGAAGTTCGTATCGATAACCAGATTCTTCATCCTAAGGAGTTTTTTAGATATCTAGGGGCGGTGATACACAAATCAGGAAGGATAGACGATGACGTTACACACCGTATTAGAGCAGGATGGGCGAAATGGAGGGCGTCGTCAGGTGTCCTCTGTGATAAGAAAGTCCCCTTTAAGCTTAAGGGAAAATTCTATAGGGTGGCGATCAGACCAGCTATCTTGTACGGGTCAGAGTGTTGGCCTATCACGAAAGCCCAAGCTAACAGAGTGGAAGTGGCAGAACTGAGAATGCTAAGGTGGATCTGTGGTAAGACCATGCTTGACATGATACCGAACGGAGTTTTCAGAGCAGAACTTGAAGTTGAAACTATAATCTCAAAGATGCGAGAAGGAAGGTTGAGGTGGTTCGGTCATGTCAGGAGAAGGCCACAGACAGCGCCAGTAAGGAGAGTCGAAGAGCTGAGGGTCGACGGTTTGAGAAGGAGGGGAAGACCTAAGCTCAGGTGGGAGGATAGACTTAGGCTAGACATGAAGGAGCTTCTCTTGTCCGAGGACATGATCTCAGATAGGAACGAGTGGAGAGCTAGGATTAGAACTTGCGGGTAGTTTAGGTCGTGTGGTAGGTTGTCTTTGCCTTGCCCCTTTGCGTTTTAGGTTTGGTAGGCCCTTTTGCACTTTAGGCGTTTTGGTCTCTTTGCTTGTCCCCTTTTAGGTTTTTTTGTAGGCTAGTGGTGTCTCTTTTCCCTTTGCCTTAGCCTTTTCCCCTCTGGCCTTAGCTTTAGCCCCCTTGCCTTAGCTTTTGCTGCCCCCTTGCTTTGCTTTGCTTTTTCCCCTTTGTGTTGTCTTCTTGCCTGCTGCCTGCTTGCCTTTGCGTTTCTTGCTTGTGTTTGTTTTTCCTTTTCGTTCCTTGTTTATCTTGAGTTCCTCTTTGCTTTGTTTGCTTGCTTTACTTGCTTTGCTCCTTGTTCTTTGTTTGGTTCTCTGTGCTTTGTTTGTCTTGTTGCTCTTTTGCTCCTTGCACTTTGGGCTTCTATTTCACTCACACATGTGCACGTGCCGGAGGTCTCCCTGGAAGCAGTCTCTCTACTCCTAGGCTTTGCCTGGGGTAGGGGTAGGATCTGTCTACACTTCTACCTCCCCCATACCTCGCTCTTGCGGGATTGGGTATGTTGTTGTTGTTGTTGTGTCTATTATGTTAAAAAAGCTCTTTTGACTAGCTCAATTCTTCCAAGTAATGAACTTTTATGTATTCTAGATTCCTGGGATACCCCTGTTATGCTGGATGCTCCCGTCTCTGGAGGTGTTCCTGCAGCAGAAAATGGAACACTAACATTCATGGTATAAACAATACCTTCGCTATATAACGTCTGATGCAGGAATACTCTAAACCATCATCTTACGTATAACGTTACATGTGGAGGTGGTGAAATGGGAAGGTTGGGTTAGACTGACCCATGAATCCAAATTTGTATTAAATAAATGTGTTAAAGTAATAAAGTATGACGGAAAAAAATAAAATTATCACGATAGTAATCTAATGGTTTGTCAGGTTGGTGGACCAGAGGAAGCTTACAAGGCTGCAGGATCATTATTTTCGTCCATGGGGAAAAATACCATATATTGTGGTAGTGCAGGGACTGGTTCTGTAAGTTATTATGAATTCAACACTATGGAAAAGTATTTTAGCTTCTTTCTTTTTCTTTTCCTCTTTTTTATTATTTTTTTTGTGGATGTTAGCATTAGTGTAAGGATGTTTTGATTAGGACAATGGTGTGTTCAGGCAGCTAAGATCTGCAACAACTTGGCCATGGCTGTGAGTATGCTTGGTGTCTCTGAAGCATTTGTTCTTGGCCAGTCTCTGGGCATTAAAGCCACTACGTTAACCAAAATCTTCAACTCTTCAAGTGCTCGTTGTTGGAGTAGGTACTAATTCATGTTATAAATTACAGTATTCCCTTGCCTTTTGACAAAACTGGGTCTGAGCTGACATAAACACACCAATGATATGATTGCGTCTAGTGAAGTATCTTTTTGATTTAGTTTTACAGTCTAGAAGAATTTTTACAAATACTTATTTAATCTATACACGTCAGTGACACGTACAATCCTGTACCTGGTGTGATGGATGGAGTGCCCTCCTCTAGAAATTATGATGGTGGATTTGCATCAACTCTGATGGTATGTCTTCCAACATATGTTTCTTCTTATTCTTTCCATATGCCCCTTTTTCCGTGTTTGTAGTTCATATATAGGCTATTACACCAGGGTGAGACCTTCAATTTTGCCAGGCTGCTGTATGAAAGTAGCACATTGAAACGTTTTAAAATTAGATGGAAAAAACCCATAAGTCATGATACATGCAGTCGATTTTGGATACAATTGTGGAGGAGAATACCGTAACTTTCAGATAAGTAGGAATCAGAACAGATCACCAAGTTATACTTTACTAACCCTCAATCACATCATGATATGAGAGCTAAAGTTAGGATTTGTGAACCTATGACCATGATACACATTAGACATATGTTGCCAAGCTTAAGAATTTGTGGTTTCTGGGACTTTTGATACTGATTTGGAACTGAGTGCGTTCGGTCATTCTTATGTTACTATTTTGTATGTTATATCTACAAATTTATGCCTTTATTCTAAAAAGTGGGATTGCTTTTCCGGTAGAGAAAATGTAGGGTGCTCTTCTTTATCACAGAATTGTGAATCTAAAAACAATAGTAGTACCATATTATAATAAATACGATATTATATGCATTGAAAATAGAATTTGGGTGACTTTCAACTTGTTTGACCCGTTCCTTTGTTAACTAAATAAAAGACAATCCATATGGACCAACTAATAAGCAAATGAAGTGAAATTGCCATTACCTACCAGCACATTCTTTCACCATTATTTTACAGTATTTTAATTTATATGATGGCTTATAAAACCTTTTCATACAATGCAGGCAAAAGATTTAAACCTTGCTTCAGCTTCAGCTAAAGAAATTGCTCTGAAATGTCCATTGACATCTGATGCAAAAGACATGTAAGATCACTCCCATTCGTTTTTGTCTCCCTTTTTCAATGTAGCCTTAACATGAGATGTGCATAATTTAATGTGATGACCCATTACATGTACCTGGAATTTACTAATTTTAAAATATTATGAGAACAAGATAATACATTGAGTTATGTTGCATACCGAAAGCTCAATAACAATTTCACAAACTAAAAAGAACACTTGATGAAAATTCATATACGGATATATACTAGTGGTCAAGAGTAGAGAACTAAATATAAAGCAAGAACAATAATTAGTATCACACCTTCAAAAAATATTATCCTGATTACGATCACGATTAGATTTGTGGGTACCGATGACTAGCTGGCTACATGGGTTATGGGTATGGGTACAAAAGACCCATGTGTTTTTCGATACTCAATTTGCCACGTAGTGCCCGTATAGTTTTAGTAGGTAGTCCTGCTTTATGCTAGGTATATTTTCTTGTGATTGTTGCTATTACTGTATGTGACGATAACATGCATCTTAAAAATACAACTTGTGTCTTGTTAGTTATATCTCTATCCTGGTTCATTTATAAAAGAAACTTGTATTTTTCTAATATTTAAATTTATATCACCATTTTTTTTTTCTCTTCACAGATTCACAAAGCTTTGTGACGAAGGTCATGGGACAAAGGACTTCTCTTGCGTTTTTCGCCATTTCTATTCTGGTAAAGATGAATTGTAATATGACGGGTGAATGTGTTGTCTAATTCGAGAGCTTGTTCTGCGTTGTACAAGTAACTAACATAAGGAGTTCGAGATAATGTATGGATTGGCAGTTCGTACACCTTTGGGGTTTCCATATAACATGTTCTATAATAAATAGTTATAATACCTTTGCACGCACAGGATTTTTAAAATTTCGTTTTGATTATGTATTATTATCGATTAAGAAATGGATCACTTTAACATGTTTCAATTGGTTTTACTTGGTGGATTAAAAATAAAAAATCATATGTATATATGTTATAATCTACCTATTATTTTAGTAGAATGCTTTTAGATTAAAAATTATATTTTATTATTCAACCAAAATCACATGATGATACTTGTTGCATGAGAAGTTACTGATGTATGCTTTTAGTTTTGTAAACCAATGCTATCAATTTACGATGTGTTTTGTAATTGTGGTATTTCTTTTACTTATAATTTTGTTAAAATATGTAGCATATTTAAATAGCTTTGAAGATTGATTTATTTCCTTGATTGTGAATAACCATAATACCATGTTTACTAATGTACATTTTTGTTTAGAAAATTGAATTTTCATAAGTTTGTGTTATTTACTTCTCTTGTTTGATTATAAAATTACCAAATTAACATAGAAGCTTACACTATAGTTTCTTTATTACATAAAGAGAAACAAAAAAAAGATGTAATGGGTAGAACTTAAATTTAATTTTACGTTTATGTATAATGTATAAAAATAGTTTTTCACTGAGACCGAACTATATAAGGAAATTATAATTACTTGTATAAGTAAATTATAAATACATGAAAAAAATGACAAAGAGTACATTTGCAAGTATTTTAGGATTGTTTGAATCCTTATCGACCTTTCACTTTAGTGCAACTTTCTTTACAATTGGCCTAGATCATCAAGGTAAAAGACACCCATATTTTAGACCGTTGGTTGACACCCATAGTGGTATCAATGACAACAAATACCTGCTAAGTTTCATTAACTCATTCAAAGACACCTGCTCAGAATTCCTATCATAAAATTCCTCATATAGGCACTAAAATGCATCTTTGGTACATTAAAATACATTCATGTATTATCTAAATCAGCAACTCAATTTAATTATACATTAATACCTTGAGCAGGCGTAGAAAATCATTCCATGACAATCATGTGTTGATACTTAATCTTCCTCTAAAAACGCACACAACAAATAGCATTACACTTTAGTGGTGCGATAAGATTATAAAACTGCAAAAACCACTTACATGTTATATTATAGTGAGGATAACAACAAAGTTAGTTATAACATCAAATAAGAAAACTTAAGATTAGAACTAAAGGGGTGTTTGGTTATGCTTATTAAAGGCTTATTAAAGGTGTTTATTGGCTTATTCAATTACCATAACACAATAAGTTTATGATAAAGCTATAAGCTTTTTTGATAAGCTTAGCCAAAAAACCCCTGAACTCGCAACTAATTCTATCATAGCTTAGTGTGTTTATAGTAAAAACACAAATATTAAGTGTAGAAAAAGAAACCATAAAAAAGGTTATTAAAAACTATCAGCTAGATAAAGCATAAGCCAAAATTCTGTTGAGGTCTCTTTTAGATTCTATCGAGAAGCAAAAAGAGGTTAACACATAAATCATAAGTATAGAAGAATGGTTGTATCTCACATCCGTGATTACCAACTCAATAACATTATCGCGGTATAGTAACGTAATAACCTTATTAAAAACTATATATGCTTGCTTAATAATTCTCATGTACATACTTTAATTCCATTACTACGGCCAACTTTTTTTTTTTTTTTTTTTTTTTTTAATGAAACATCACGTCAATGAATAAAGTTAGGTTATCAACTACATAGTTTTTCTTTTTTTGATTTAGGAGATGATTGTTATCAAATGAGGATTGTGATGCATGCATTTTTTTTATATATAATTTAAGGAAAATACCTTCTAAATTAAACAATGACTATTTAACCCATGTGTTTGTTTGTTTTTTTAATAATTAGATTTGTATAATGTTTTTAACTGGCAGACATGCTGAGGTTGATGTTGATGTTATTGTTTAACTTTAACTGTTGATATCATGTTATACAAAATGTGCGAGTTTAGTAGCACATAATGAGCGTTAATGAAATTAAAATATGCTCATAAAGTTTTTAAAATATTTTTATGGATATTCATATATATATATATATATATATATATATATATATATATATATATATATATATATATATATATATATATATATATATATATATATTAAATAAGAATTTCATGAGTCGTTGTTATAAGTAGAATCGCGTATATTTATTTTCATATCACAGTTACTCTTGCTTACCATTTGATATTTATATTTCCATTACTAATAATTTAGCCGTATTTAATATTCAAACCTGTGTACGCATAAATTAAACTTTTAAATAGAGTACTTATATAAAAAAATATTCTAATAGATGAAAGTCTACAATTAACAATATTAAAACTAATTCGCATATTTACCGAATTTTATAATTTTAATGGATGAAAGTTTAAAAACTAATACTAATACTCATGTAATTTTAAACAAAGTTACTATTATAAAGTATAAGAGGTATAAAGTGTAGGGTTATTTGTGTTTTTTCTAAAGTTAATAAAAAACATGAGAACTTGTAATTTTACACTTAGCTCAATATAATTTAGACTAAAATACACCGTTGGTCCCTAAACTTTCCACAAAACATCGCAATGCACCATAACTTTCAAAATTTGTCGCCAGGCGTCCAAACCTTAGGATTTTGAGTCCGATTGCGTCCCTCGACCCATTTGGGCTGGGTCAACACATGTTTTATGTTCTAATTTCAGGGGCATAATAGTCTAATCACTATTTAACTACGATCTAACCCAAGCTAAACTCGACAGTCAATTTGAGAGACCAAATGTGAACACTCAACTTAATAATTGGCGGGAGTTTTAACAATACCAATGGCAACATAGACAAATTGAGGGGGCAACAGTGTCTTCCTTGACATGCTCTATTTACGTCTAAATGCATGTATATTTCCAACAAATGATGGGAATCGAAGAGTTCAAAAAATACTTCTAAAATTTAATACAGACTCTTCGTTTTTCCCATTATTTGTGTATATATTGGATACTTCTACATGTTGCTGCATACCAATCTTATATCATCAACCTCAAACACATCTATCACATTCACTTGAAATCATGTTTTCCGGAAACAAACAACCAAGAGATGCGGATGCTATCCAAGACAAGGAATTGACCAAAAGACCAACTACTGAAGCAAATGTGGCAGCAGAAAACCCTGTATCTAACCAACAAAAGTCGGCCAAAGTTGAAGGTGATGAAAGCTGGTACTATCAACTAGAAGCTGCGTTGGATCAAGAGGAAGATCAAAAGGAGAAGAAAGAACCAAAGGAACAGGAAGAAGGAAATGAGGAGGCAGAAGGAAGCCATGCTGAAGTGAAACAAGGAAGGCGTTCTGCAGTGGCAGAGGAGCATTGGAAAGAGAAGGCTGCACTTAGGAAATTAGAGAAAAAATTGATAAAAAAAATAAATAACGAAACTGAAGAAGATGAATGTTTAGAAACATTCAGTTATGATGATGTACATTTGGCATACGCCTCGGATTAATGTCATTATGTAATGAAACATATTTTAAATGGTAATTTTAAGACAATTTAATCTTGATTTTCCGAGTATTTTGCTTTCAATTGCATGTTTGCATCTGCATATGCAGTTTAGCGGGTGTTTGGATTTAACCAGTTTGACTTTCACAAGTCAACATACACCCAAAAAGTGAATGACTATGTAACCAACGGTGTATTTTAGTGACCAACGTTATATTTTAGTCATGGTATAATCTACTAACTTGCTACTTAACGAGATGTTAACAATACCCATTTGAGGAAAGAACACACTAATATGGTGAATTTTCATGAAGATCCATGCTTGCTAACTTCAGAGAAACAACAACTAAGCACAAAAATAGTGATGTTAAAGGAGTTTGGGTTAGATTTAACTTAGGTATGGTTGAAAATGTGATTGGTCTATTATACCCTTGATGCTATACCTAAAAATGGGCATTGACCTTAGATTTTCAGGTCAAAGGACTCAATCGGCCTCAAAAAACTTGAGGAGGGATGCACGGAGACGTTTTTCAAAAGTTAAGGTGCATGGCGATGTTTCGTGGAAAGTTTAGGGACCAACGGTGTATTTTTGTCTATAATTTATTTAAAATTCAACCACTAAAGTTTTATTAATTACTTCAACTTTTTTTTTTAAGTTTCTGTTTTCATAAATTTGACACCTATATTTTTATGCATTTTTTTCTTAACAAAATTTCTCTACCAAGTTTATTAAATTTGACAAAAATTAATTTAATTTTGACTTTCTATTAACCAATAGTATTGCTCGATTTCGTCTATGTGGCAAAATCGAGCTTTCCTATTGGTCTAATTTTTTTCAATAAGAAGGATTTTGCAAAAACACTCAAAAATGATGTATTCTTTTATTATATAAAAGATGTGACAGTCCGTAAAAATAAACAATGCCCCATTTAAGCCAAGACCAAATATGACCGGGTGCACAAAATCTTTTGAAGCGTAATACTGGAAACACATTTCGAAAGACCGGGTGCATTTAAAATGCATTTAGGAAAAATCGGTGTTTTTTTTTCTTTCAAAAATTAACACTGTACATTGAAAAAATCTACAGGGTTCCTGAGCACCCGCGGGAACCCCTTAGCTTCGTCCCCGCCCATTTTCGAATAGTTTTGTAAACCGCCTAACACCTTGTTTACTTGAACTCCCTACTGGGTACTTTCTTGCTATTGTAGTTTTCGTTCCATGCTTCTCATCTAAATATTGTTATTCATCATCTACGCTCTCGTGAATAGTTTGATATCATTTATCTTGTGGAATTTCGCAATTGGTTTTGTTGTAGTTTTTGTTATGATGCATATTATAGTCAACAAATTTAAATGATTTGGACTTCATGAAATGGATAGGGTAGAGTCATCCATGAACTTAGATGCCGTTAGATTATGAAGAGCCTCTAAATTTGATTAGCACATTTGAATTTGAGACGGCGTAAATGTCTAAATCTGAATTAAACAAGATTGTTTGTTTTCTTTGTAAATGAATGTTTAAATGATATAAATATAGAACGGTTTCATTGTTACGATACATAAACATTTATAAACATCAAATAAAACAATTGCGTCATAAAACTAACAATGCCTAGTAACGTGAATATAAAATGTGTTAAAATAAGGACTTTGCGTCATAGGTTGATCTCGTAAAGTAATCATATATTGTTGATATATTATACTAGCATGTTGTTAAGCATCTTCACCATTTTATAAACGATCACTATCAATTAATGTAGAGATGATAACAAAATAATATATCTAACTTGTCCATTTTTGTTGTTCAAAGTAGTTTTTTTTTTCTTTTATTATTATTATTATTATTATTATTATTATTATTATTATTATTATTATTATTAAAACACAAACCTTTTAAATTTCAAGCTTTTAGTGTATTTGTTTACATGCTCAACTTTCTAGTCCTATGTGGAGCACGTAAAGTGCCATGTCAGTTATTTTTTGAAATTGTTTTCCTAGGTATAAACAGTACCACACCTCACCCCAAATCCCAACCACATAAAATCCATATTCCCACCTCACCCCAACCTATACAAACCTTAAATATAAGATCTTCTTCATCCTCTTCAAGAAATAACCTCAAGGACTTGCTAGAACTCATGAACCAGACTCATTGTGATTGTCCTTTGCCTATCGAAGAGCAAGTTTCATGAAGGCAATACTCAATACATCTCACTACAGTCATGCCAAAACGTCATTCCCTACAGTTGTCAAGTACTAATGATATGTAACATAGTACATCTCTTTTTGAAACAAGCTGGAACATACTCTTCTGTCCTTCTATTCAATTTGGAAATAACAATTTAACAACAATTGTGTGAATACATGGGAAACCTAATAGTTGTCACATTATTATCTTTTTCGTCATCTATCATATTATCATCTTTAACCGTTTTTGTTAACAAAAAAATAATGATGTATTTCAAATACTAAAGCAAAAGTCATGAACATATATAATACAAAATGAAAAATAGAACCAAAGAGGAAAAAACTAGAAATAAAAGATAAAAGGAATATATATATATATATATATATATATATATATATATATATATATATATATATATATATATATATATATATATATATATATATATATATATATATATATATATGGAAGGCATCAAGTAAGAAGAATAATAAAAATGAGAAGGGTAAGAAGTAATTCTAGCCACACATTTCAAATTAGGAGGGAAAATTTGAAGGAAGATGCATCCACTTTTATAGGTGCATCTGAAATGTGTGGTTGTGGTTACTTCTTATCCTTCCTATTTTAATTATTCTTCCTATTTGATCCTAACTCTCTCTCTCTCTCTCTCTCTCTCTCTCTCTCTCTCTCTCTATATATATATATATATATATATATATATATATATATATATATATATATATATATATATATATATATATATATATATATATATATATAATATATATATATATATATATATATATATATATATATGATGCGTGGGAATTGCACCAGGCTTTACCTCTCGAAGGATCTCGAGAAGCTTACAACCCCCACCAGGCAGTGTACCTGATCGTTGTAGTATAGTATAGTGACAAATACTGGGGGATTGATCGTTCAACTCAGGAATAGTGTCGCTAGGATTAGAAAGCCTAAAAACTAAGTATAGAGGTGAGGGGATGATTCTTTTTGTATGTTTATATTTTATGGAAAGCAAGTAAAATCTCGGGTTTTGGAAGAGTGGGTGGAATTAGTTGCTAGTCAACTAACCCAATAACTAAGATGCAATCAAATTAAAATAACAGAAATTTAAATAAAGCTAATTACTAATATGGTGTGAACAATAGATGGGAGAATTGTGTTTACTTAGATTTCACTACTCCCTAGATATCTTTTACAGGTTAATCGTTTGTTACAGTTGCGTGGATAACGGGTTATATTCCTTAATACCAATTGTGGGGTGGCGTACGTACTTCCCCAACTCTATAAGCTCCTACTTCACTCCTATGTCGAGCCTGCAAGAAGCTCCTAACATGGGATCACTAGAATTCGCTCATGCATTAAATACAACCATAAAAACCTAGTACGCATTGGTTCATGTTTCTTAAGACGTTCAAGCAAGTTACACAATGGAGATCTGCCAGTTTTCTTAAGCCAAACATCGAAATCATTCATCCATTACAACTATAAACAAGCAATCAACCTATAATCAAAATCTAGGTTTCATTACATCTAAGCAAACACACAAAAGATCTAGCCTAGCATGTTAAAATCAAGACAAACATAAGATATATTCAAACAACACATAGACATATTGAATGAATTGAAAGGATACTTATCTCAATTGAACATGAAAGGTTTCAAGGGGTGAAAACCCCTGAAAATACTGTAAAAGTCGTGCTAGGGTTTATTAAGTTCGACCCTAAAATTCTCCTCCTCTTTGAATGAAAATAACAAAGAGTATATATAGATTTCCTAAGGTGACGGCGTCAAGAAGAAAGTTCTGACTCCGTCAACCCGCCGCCCATAATATTCTCGGACTGCCTAGATCCAGATCTGACGCCGTCATGTGTAATGTTGTTCTGGGCCGTCACCACTTTTACTCTTGACGGCCTTTCTTTGACGCCGTCACGTTTTCACTGGGCCGTTTTTGCTCTTGACGCCGTCATCAAAATCCTCTTGACGCCGTCAGGTACTGTTCCAGCAAGGAAAATTAAGACTTTGCCGTTTTCTTCACTTTTATGCTCCAAAAACGTCCGAAATGCTACCTTTTCCAGAATTCACTCCAAAAGTACCTAAAATCATAAAAGGAACGATTTAGGGCAATATTTGATCAAATAAATTCCAATTCCGGCTTAAATGACCCCCTAAAAACGGATCATTTTTCGCCTCATCATATACCCTTACACTTGAGATTTGCTTGT
Source organism: Artemisia argyi (assembly GCA_030686995.1). NCBI lineage: Eukaryota > Viridiplantae > Streptophyta > Magnoliopsida > Asterales > Asteraceae > Artemisia > Artemisia argyi. The sequence continues at coordinate 84,732,881 of CM060706.1, forward strand.
CCTCAAGCAAATGCGCTTTTATTCTAGTCAAAATACAAGTTAGGGGTCATTTAACACTAATATAAAAGTAATTATAACAAATAATCGTTCCACTAAAGACCAAAGACAAGCACGGAGGTCATACACTAGCACCTCACAAACAGTGTTTAGATACTCACATCTCTCGGGGTGTAATAAAGTATATATCACAATATGGAAATGGAAAACATCTCTCACTACCTGTCATAACAAAATAGATTACCATAGGCATGGGAAAGGATCAAACCTCCACCACATGGCGTAAGCACCTAGGATAAACTATCAAAGAGGTCTTTTAAAGGGTTATAACGTTAGGTGTAGGGATATGGAATACACGGTTTTTGTTGGATATAGGCAATCTTTACTGGTGGCGAGTTAATAATCTTGGTTAATTACATGTACAATATGGATTTGCTAAGCCAAGACTAGACTCGACTTATGCTAATAAATCAAAAATAACAGAAACATAAAATAAACATAGAATGAAAACGGGGATGGTAATTCGTATATTTTTCTCTTTTTCTTTTTTCTATTTTTTTTCATACACTCTTACCCTACCATCCAAAATAATACATCATAGGGAATGAACATTCCCCTTACACTTGAACTTTTACATACTTTACAATAAACTAATCTAATGACTCGAATCAAGATAATCAAAACACTTGGAGTACTTTTAAGATTAACGCACATATGGGGGGTAATAAAATGATGTTCTTCCCCATTACTTCATAACATAAGTACTTTACCCATGAGTCCCAATTGTCCCAAAACAATATGTACAATATATGACTCGACTTAGCAACCATGTAATCAATTAGATAATTAACTAAGGGTTTAAACAAATAACAATAATGCACTAAAGATGAGTGCATACAGGGAAGGCTAAGGCGATTTGGGTGTACATTTAAGTGGGTTGTAACAAATTCTTCCTTTAAGTAAGATGCTTAAAGTTATAAACGAAAAGATAGGCTCGGAGGGGTGTACTAGGGGTTTTGTGTACTAAAAATGAGTACAACGCTAAGGTGTGGGAAAAATTAATTGACTTAACTAGCCAAGTAATATGACTTAAATGGTCAAGTAATTATGATACGGGTTTAACACAAGGGTGATCCTAATGCCTCTTATCATGTAGTAAATCCTACTACACGAATGTAGTCTCACTAGCGGTCTCGGGATGCATCACTAACGCAAGTTCTAGAATCTAAATGCTACCGGTACACTCATAAGCACTAATAATGAATGCTTTTCCTATCAAATCTAAAGGCGAACCTCACATATTTGGGTGACAAATTTTTCTGAATAGTACGGTTTTGTGCTAGTCATACAACTCCTATCCATGAGATGCTTGCTAAGGCTAAAGTTTCACTCCTAAATGTTGTAAAAAATTTTAAATTCGCTAAAATTACACTAACAAGTATTTCTTATAGTTTTATTACACACCTAACATCAAACAAACAAACTCAAGTGAAAGTTTATCTATAAGGTATCATCATTTTACCCTCCCCTTACACTTAGGATGAACATTGTCCCCAATGTTCAATTAAAGATTGTAAAAGTGAAATAGGTAAAAGAATGAAATCAAATACTCCCCTGATTCGCTCGGTATGGATAGTGTGGTAACAAGGTTAGATCTTCCTCCAAGAAAATGAACAATCAAAGCTTCCCTTCCAGAATATAAATCATCTTCTTGTCATACATAACCTGTTAAACCTGAGAAAACAAACAAGGCAACCTCGCGTAAAATCGGCGGCAATCTATATATGCTAACAAATCCTAGAAAGCAAAGTAAGATATAATGCTTGTGGAATGAATGTTTACAGATTCCCTGGAGATTATAAAACTAAAGATTCGACAAAAACTTTAAGACTCTGTTAGAAAAACAAAACTGGAAAAATTTCCAAATTTTTACACGTGACGCCGTCAGGAATTTCTTCCTGACGCCGTCAGAAGTGACCTGCAGAAATCTTTATGTTAAGTTTCCGAAAATTTCTGGAAAAACTTTGTCCTACTTCCTGGAAAATCCTGCAAAACATCATTATGACTCAATACAAGCATTTGACTCTAACAAATATGAATATACATGTCCATTTAATATTGTGGAGAATCATGATCGGTTTTGTTTCTTAAAAAACATATTTGGGGTTTCCCCTTACACTTATCTTTTGCGAAATACCTTTGGATGAAGTTAAGACTAAGCCAAACGACAAAATAAAGTATTTTCACCATTTTAGTTTGAAATATGATCTACCAATAATAAAAATAAAGCATGCATACGGAAGCAAACAACAATCAAACAATTAAATAAAAATCACACAAAGCATGGGTTGCCTCCCAAGAAGCGCTTTTCTTTATTTACGAGTTTTGTAGCTAGACTCAAGGTCATGGGTTATCACGTGACCTCATCCATGGTTTCACTCTCTAGGTCATCTCCTATATTAGTTTTGTATTCCGGACCTAGTTGCAAACATTCTTTGTAGAAACCAAGTATCCTATTCATAACATATTCAACTCCTCTACGTCTATCCTCATCATTCCTATAGTAAACCGCTTGTTTGTGTTCCTTTTCTATGTTCGATAGGAGGCGGTATTGTTCAATCTTATAA